>PVKS010024268.1:0-31271 GCA_004027875.1 Aplodontia rufa
AACCCACAGAGGGTTCCGTCCCGGGGTGGTCCGTCCTCAACCCATGTAAACACTAAGGTTTGGGTCTGGTTTTATTTTCTCCTTGAATCCTTTTGTCCCTCCCGTCTTCTGTAAAGGACTTTTCCACTGTCCTCAGATGTGACATCTGTGACCAGAAGCCAGGTTTAGTATTGCAGCCAGCACAGGAAAATAAACACCAAGTAAAACTGGTTTTCTGTTGTTCAACCCCAGGGATCCTCTCACATCCCGTTTCAGGAGGAGTCATCAGCACTACAGCAACGAGGTGCTCGGCCACGTACCAGGAAGGAGAGAACAGCACAGGGGGTGTCTCTCCACGGGGCGGTGGAGCTCAGGGCCTCTCTGCGGTGTGGGCTTTGTCTGGAAGCAGAGCTCGCATCCATCTCTCAACAGCAAGGCTTCCCAAAGTGGCTTCCCCACAGGCGGAGCCTCCAGCAAGGGCAGCCTGCTCCAAGGCTACACGCAGGTCATTGGGCTCACTGGGCCTGGAGGGCTCCCACACACCCAGGCCCCAGAGGCCATGCGGCTCTCACTGCCCATGAGCACCGGTTCTGACAAGTTCCTGTCACCTTGGCACCGTGTGCACGGGAGCGGCCACAGAGCAGCAGCGCCATCCCGGCTGGGAGCAGCTGCGAGCCAGTTTTGGAAGGAACTCTGTGCTTGTGAAGGAAGTCCACAGTGCAAGCCATCAGCTTCCTGCGGGACATGCAGTCGATCCTCTGGGTAGAGTCAGTGGAAAGGGCACGTGCAACAAGCTGTGCGCGTGTGTTCGTGCATGTACCCCGGTAAGCATGAACCAAGACGGGCAGTGTGTCCTCCAACCAGACCAAAAGTAGCCATGGCAGAGTGACTAGTGTTTTTAGACTAAAGTCTGATGCTAAGAAAATCTACCGCTTCCTTCCTAAGGACAATAGCCACCGTGCAGGGCAGAGAACGACTATTTGATGGTAAGATTCCTATAAGGCTATTTCAACTTTTTAAAATTTCCACCTGGCAGATTTTGGATTCAAGTCATGAAAAAACATGAATGCTAGGCCTGAGTGACAGCGGTGGGGTGGAGGGCGACAGCCGAGGGCCAGTGCACCCGCCTCCGCATCCTTCTGCTTACCAGTGTGCTCCACCCTGGGAGCAGCACAGACCTGGCTACACCCGTCCTGCACATGTGTGTCCAAGTGGTGGCTTTTCAATATTTACAGGACAGAGCAGGCAAGGCAGAGGAAAGGTTCAACTGGAGTCGAGTCTTCAGTGCTTGGAGGGTCAGATGCGGTTAGTGCTGAAGCCAGACAGCAGGGCAGGTGGTGTCCTCCAGCTGTTGGCCTCTCTGAAACTCCATTTTCTCACCTCTGAAAGGGGCAACAGTGTCTAGTGTACAAGGTTTTTTTGTTTGCTTGTTTTGTTTTAAGAGCTAGAGTGAGAGTGAGAGAGAGAGAGAGAGAATCTATTTTATTTAGTTTTTCATTTGACTTTCGTTGCTCAGATACTTCGTTTTGTACGTGGTGCTGGGGTTCGAACCCGCGTCCTTGAGCATGCCAGGCAAACACTGTAACCACTGAGCCACTGCATCAGCCCTTCTACTGTGCACATTTGGCCAGCAGATTAGTCCACTCATTCGTCATTCAAGTCAGATTCCTTGATCCCCTGCTGTGTGGCTCACAGTCTTGGAGCCTCCGTATGGAGCTGTGAGAAACTTAGCAAGGTAGAGTCTATGTGCGGCTCGCCCCCAGGTGGAGGAGTGGGCTGAGAGCTCAGGAGGAAAGTGTCAGCAGGCTGGGCAGGAGGCCTGGCCTCTGCGCTTAACCTCCCAGGCCTGGCTTTTGAGTATGCATGGTCACCTATATCCCAAAGGTGGGAGCCATCCCAGTCTTGTGAGAGGGAATAGCAAATTATGTCAGTTAGAGAGCCCGTGAGTTCACCACCGTGAGCTTTGCTGGGAAAGAATGCCTTGCGACATGAGCAACATTCAACCTCCATACTGTCCATACTGGACCATGGGGTTGCTGTGCCACCGTTCACATGCCGGCTGCTGCAGTGGCCACGTTTGTGGGGACCCACAGTGGTGCTCATTCCACTGCCCACAGGACTGTGCGCCCACCCCGCCCAGTCTACGCCTTGCTCTCAACCACCTGGCAGTTGCGGCTGCTTAATGGCAGTGATCCATCCACCTGGCTCTCCTGGCTGGAGCCTTAATTAGACAATTCCGCGATGCTGTGTGGGGTCCCTTCCTGGGCCCCGTCTACACTGCTGTTAAGGGATGCCAGCGATAAACATGTTTAAATAGAGTTGCTGCTCTCGGGTTCACTGAGCAGGGACACGTTTTATTTTTGTTAGGACAGAAAATGGCGTTAAATTGGTTTATTTATATGGGGTTGTGGCCAGCACGGAATAGACTCCTTGGACCGGTTCTACCTCCTTGACAGAACAGAATTGAAGGATCTCTAGTCTAAATTGGGCAGCGTGTCCTACAAAATGGCTCCATTATTTTCATCTCATTTTTCAAATTTCAGATAATTCTTTTAGGAAAAGGAAAAAGCAATACCAAGTGCTATTGCAGATTATAAAGACCCTTTGTCCAACCTGGTCAAAACTCACATAGTAGAGATCCACAACGCAAGACTCTGGTGTCCATATCCACCAAGGGACAGCAGAGTCAGCCTGCAGCCAGGAGGGGAGGGAGACAAACATGCAATGTCAGCTTTGATGCTGGAACGTGCTACATGCAATATTGGAAATAAGAGCTTATAAATTAATGAAATCCTCTCAACTGATCAGCTTTGTGTAGGCAGCTTTGTGATCTGGACCAGCCGCCAGGGCCGGCAGGTACCTTGGGTTGTTTTCCATTACAAGCTGGGAGCCAGGGTCTGAGGACAGCAGAAGCTGTTGTGGAGTGGCGGTGGGCACCTATTCCATCACTGTGATGATTCCTGATGACTTTGTTCCTGGCTGCTCGTCTAGGTGTTATTTAACACAAATGCCAACAGCAGCAGGGAGGGCTAATTTAGATACTAAAATCAAATCCTGTTCCAAGCAGGGCAGCTTATTGTACATTTGCAAACATCCCCTAAAATGTCATTACATCGTAGTAGGATTAAAAACATCGAATCACACTGTGACCTTTCCTCAGAAGAAGAAAGTTTAACCCTGAAGCAAAATTTATATTGAGAGTTGCCTGTCTCAATTTCCAGCTCTTTGTAGTCCAGCAAAATGCAGAATTATTATTCTCTATTTTTGTGGCTCCCACATTAATGATACTGGGATAATTTTAAATTGAATATTCTGACTCTAAATTACGTTGGTTAAACTCAGATGCCTGCCTCCGCATCTTCACTCCGCGGAGAACGATTAAGGCTCAGCACACCCCGGGACAATCGAATGGCAGGGGTCTAAGCTCAGAGAAGCTGGCTGAGGAGGACCTCGTTGCAAACGGATGAGCAAATTAATATTTAAAATACAGTCAGAGCGCTCAGCTCAGGCTCTCTGTTGACAGAAGTTGATCAGCCACTCCCGGCAACGCGAGGCTCCCCAAGTTCATGCAGAAAAGCCGTGCACATTTGAGCACATGGGCTTTTCCAAGCCTGTGCACAGAGCTGAGATACAGACGTCTTGCTGGAGCGAAGACAAATTCGAATTTCCAAAAGGAGAAAGAGGAAAAAAGAGAGGCAAGAAAAGCTCCCCAAACAATGGCCCTGCTGGTGACAGCAGCTCTCCCTCGGCAGCCTCGAGTGTTTAACATATTGAAACGGTTCATCTTCCCTCAGTGGACTTTAATAACTCTGCCAGGTGAGAAGCTGTGCTCCATACTTCTTCATGTTGTCTCTGCCCCTCAACACATCCGCACTGATGTGCTCGTCTGGCCAACTTTACGGCTGCAGCGCGCAGCCCCGAGAGCTCGGTTATTACCGTCATCAATAACCCGGAGCACGGGCTCCTGCTCATCCCTCACGCCTTCCCGGTGCCCTTCCTCAGCTAATAAGCCTGGGCCATGATGGCTGATCGATCCGTGCGGGCACCTGTTCCCTTCACTCAACTCACCCTGCTAAAGTGACACGACACAGGGACAAATATGATTTTGACTGGATCATGTTGAGTAACAAGAAAACCCATCTGGAAAATTCCCCTTTGGGGCCAATTTATACAGATAACCAATTTTTACAACTGGGATTGATCTCTTCTTTCTTTGCTCCTTAGCCATGATACTTGGAAATAAATACAAACCAGATTGAGTATTACATTAACTCATCAACATTATGATATTGATGTTTATATTACTTTAAAACAGTCTATTATTCATGCATATATCTAAAATTGGTGGGCTGATAGAAACTGACAGAATTATATATCTCCAAAGGCTTATAAATACAAATTTATCCCCAATAATATTTTTTTTGTAGCTGAAGTTTAATTATTCCATGTGAACATGTTACATTAGAGGAATGGAGATTTTGACTTTGTAATTATTTTCATGCACGAATTTGGAATTTTATGATGTCCTTGGGGTCCTTGTGTGCACCAGCCTGTGCACGAGTTCCTGTCTTGGTTCCAGCACCCAGACCCAAGCAGAAGGTAGGACTCCAGTGCTCCTAGGGACAGGCGTTGACAGAGCAGGCTAGAAACACTCCCGTCCAAATCTTAGCACTTGGAAGCTCTAACCCTTAGCACAATGCCTTTACATGAAATGCCATGGGGTAATATATTAGGTTTTGTTTTTTTCATAAAATCAATACACAGAACAAAGTGAAACAACATTTTTTTTTGGGGGGGGTGGGGTTGGAGCTTAATAAGTCAGCAGCTGATGCATTGTGACACTGGGACCGTGTTCCAAGAATCAGGGCAACTCCACTGTGCTGACTGAAGGCCTTAGAGCCAGCCTCGTCTGCATGGGGCTGTGCGTGTTCGGGCCACTCGGAGATGCCAGGAGGGTTCTGCCATCAGCGGCGGGCAAGTGGGCTCACATTCCAGTTTTTCACTAATATTTGTAACTGCTGTAATATCAAATGGATTAATAAAAATGCAGAATGTGTCCTTATAATCTAGAAATGGTAACACTTCTGGTTATAACCTTTAAAATTATGTCGTACAAATTTATTATTTTTCCAAACAAATTAGAACCATCTTTGTAGAAGACAGAAATTCTGATTTCTAAATTGTTTTTTTTTCCCTGTTGGGTTGTTTTCTGCTTGAGTTTTAAAGAGCGTATAGCATTCCTAGCTTTATTGGGTGCTCAGCATTTTTAAGACCAAATTTTATTTTTAATTATTTTACAAAGCTCTGTCCTTATGCTAAGAAAAGTCTTAGCCTGGTGCCTTCCGCACACGCTGAGGAAGGCTCTGGCCGCCTCCTGCCCAGCAACTCTGAAGGGCTGGGAAGACAAAGGCGTCACCATCCTGACCTCCACCTGCATTTGAAAACCGCTCTTCCTAGCTTATTTTGCCACAAATAATTTTAAAAATCAATTTACAGAAACCCAAGGAGCCCTTGACACTGCGTTGAGACCGGGGTGACAGCATTCCAGGGCTGCCGCTAACGAGAAAGGCGTCCCAGGGCAACGCAGGAGCCGTCCCGGGCGTGTGAGCCCCACAAATCAATCAAGCATCACTATCAACACAGTGACACGAAATTCCCCCGAAGTTTAACTCTGCCCGCGCACCGCCCTTCATAGCTGAGAAACACAGATCTTCCCCACTGGCAGGCTGATAAGAAGGAACACCAGGTCCCCTCGAGCAGCCAGAGCCTCCACACAGCCCCGGTGATGATCAAACGCACGGCTGCAGCAGCCACCGGCTTGAGCTCAGAGGCAGCACGGGCACGCAGAACTCAGAATCCAAGTTTCAATTCCTGTTGCCAAGCAGGTGAATTCAGCGTGGAACTTACATTCCTGGCTTTAGAAGCATCCTATTTATAAGTTACACTTCAATTAAAATGAAGGTCTTAGGAACAATCAAATATTAATTTAGTATAAAATATATTGGATACATTAAAACACAAGAGTTGCTTTTTCTGGTTGATATGTGCATATATGTATTTATAATTTTTAAATTCATATAAACCTTTCTTGGTTATTGAATTATTTGAATACATTTGACATACAAGTGTGTGTTTTTGCAGTATATTGCTTGTGAGGGACAAAAATTACCAGGAAATACAAACTCTAAAAATCACTGTAGACAGTAGTGCTAGGCACAGGCTCTTGCGGCGTGAATCCAGCCACTGCGGCCTCTCTGACAAACAATCCTCTTCTCCAGTAGAAAGCCATCTTCCAAGCACTCCGAGGTCAGGCAGGGGTCAGGCCTTCCCCACTGTTTTTGATGTGGGAACCAGCAGAGTTCGGAGTTTTAGTGGAGATCAAGAAGCAGCACTTTAGAGTGTTACCTGCCTGCCCAAGGACACATCTTGGAATAAGCAGTGCGTACATCTAAGTAAACCACCTCCAACAAAGAGGGGTGCACCTGGCCCCAGTCACCTTACAGGGTACAGCCCTGGGCAGCGTGAGAACACCCCAATTCTTCCGCTCTCCCCTTCTTTATGCAGCATGCCGAACAGGAACAGAAGTGATCTGTGTGGGTTGTAAAAGCTGAATTATAAAATCATAAAATCTTTATCTTTAGAGCATTAAGAAATATAATCCAAGAAGCCATTTTCAGTATGTATCGTATGAAGCAAAACCCAACTGGCCACGTTAGCATGTCTGACAATTGTCCATCCCTGGAGTCCAAAGGGGAAGACGGAACTGTGTTCTCTAAGGGCTCCTTCAGGACCCCACATGCCCACATCACGGTGACACGGATAATTACTTCAATCTTCTGTAGCATTAGCTGTGTATACAGTGTAGGACAAACCTTGCCAACATTCATAGACTGGCCTTTAAAATAAATTCCTATTGACTTTACAAAAAGCAGTATTTCCTCCCTTTTGGAGAAGGTTTTGCACAGATACAGAATGAAGTGCTCCTGGAGGTGCGTTGGAAACGTCTAACGAAAGCCCCCAGCCGTTCTGCAGGACTTAGATTGCAGTCTGTGCTTTGATAGATGGTAGACTCGCCTCACACCACATTGGACACCCACACACAGAGAGAGGAAGCAGCTTCCCTGCCGGGGGGCTCCTGGGGCTAAAGCAGGGTTTGCAGCACACATGAGGCCTGAGGGAGCATGGAAGGACCTCAAGGGTGGCTTCACGCCCACTCAGTCACAGAGACGGCAATAACTCAAGGTGAAGACAGCATGCCATAAAATCATTCCTGCTCTACCTTGCCAGCTCCTGTGATCATTTTTCCTTCTGGACTTTGGAAATCTTTCCCCTTTCTTTAGCAACTCTCCAAAATAATTCTTACTGACTGCAGTGACACCTACTGCTGGCAGAATTGTTCTACCTGGGGTCTGAGATACAGAGCCACAGAATTTCAGTAGGGGACCTGAAGATGCACCAATAATTATAATTCTGAAATGTGATTCCTAGTCAACCCCAGCACTGGCTCCTGGGCCAGGTCTGGATAGGAAGTGGCAGGTAGTGCATAATCTCCGCATCTGTGTGGGCCCCACCCTCCCAAGACCCAGGCAAAGGTGTCCCTGCTGGGAGCCAGGGTCTCCTCTCCCCTGTCTCACAGGCCACCTCTCTGTGCTGCGTGTCTGGAAAGAGCCTGCTACGCTGTAGTATAAACCACTACCTGATTAAGAAAATAATTATTCCAACTGCCACCACATTCTGAATAGAGCTAAGCTCTTTTTTTTTAACCAAACAATGCTAATTTTCTCTTAGACCATCTGTGACCCATTCACATAACTGCTAAATTAAGACAATATTATTTTAAATCACGATCTTTGTTACCCCCCAACCTTAAGAAATGCCAGCAAATATTTACAGCCGAGACTGCTTTGCAAGATGCTCATTTGAATTGTGCCCTTGCCAATATGCAGGAATACGTCTGCAGACAGCTTCACTCCTTATGCTTGAGAGTAACATCAAAAGCAGCAATATCACAACAACGAGTTTAGAGACAGCTGAAAAATTTTCCATGATTATGCTGTAAACTTGCAAACTGATAGCTGTGTCTAGGGCTGCTTCCTAAAATGCCAGCCCTGTGAAGCCAGCCTGCCTGCAGGATGGTCAGGGGTTTCATCCCTGAGCACTAGAGAGAAACCCTGCCAAAGAGAAACCTCTCTTTTAAGCCCCTCTCTTAAAAGAGAGGAGATTGCATTTTTAATATTTCTAAGGAATAAGCAATGAACTTGCTGTTTCTATTTGGAAGAGAAAATCAAAATGTAGGAATGTTCAAATCAAGCTGGTTTTCTGCTGGATGCTTAATAAGCTCACACATATACAAATGTGTGTATTTTATGTGTATAGCATATACTAGGCATGTATAAATCTAGGATATATAAAACAGGAGCACTAAACATAATTTAAACAAGTAATAAGAACTTCATTTTCCCAACACAGCACATACAATCACAGCCATGCCAGAGCTCATCATGCTGTCTCAGAATGATATGACTCAGTTTTGAATTGCTGTCCTTAAAATCTGACAATACAAAGCAAGAGCTAGGCATCCATTAACAACCAGGAAAGTTAAGAAGAAGTTGCTCTGGAGAACCAATTACCGTTTGTTACTCCATAGTGCCACCACATGGAGTGAGATTTGAATATAATTCCTCTGTTTCAGACTCTGGGAGCTGTCTGTAAATAACACTTTGCATATTTCAAGAAGACAGCAAAGAGGGTTACCTAATCTCCGCCCCAGTGCGCAAAGTCCGAAGGTCTTGTGAAAAGAGATATGTCCCATTCCTAAGAGGATGAATGCACTGTAGTAAAAACCAAACCACCAAACTGCTTTATTCCATCAATAAAAAGAACCATTTGGTAAAAGGATGCATTACACATTTTCTATTTAAATTGGTTTATAAGAAGCAGATGTTAAGCTTTCCTTGGTAAGAAAAAAAAGTTATAAATGAATTAAACTGATTTTTCATTAGATCTCTTCTCAATGCATTTGTGTTTTTAATAACAATCTGAATATGCATTTATATCATTAAATCACATTCTTTCAGCAACTAACTGCTCTTTAAAGCATCAGACGGCAGGTTAAGAAATCCACCAAATCAAACGCCGGCTTTGAAAACGCAGACTCACATAGGTTCCAAATCACATTAACTAGTGAATTTCAGAATAAAAATCATCACATAAGAGCATCTATGAAAAATGCAGGCAAGGCTTAAATTCTAGGCTCTAATAAAGTGTCTGTGATTTCAGATTTCATGATCTCTGGCTGTAAAGTGTAAATTGCAGTTCCAGCAAGTTTGTGAGCAGTTTCCTGTTTGCAGAGGAGGTTGGTTGGTATAAATCCTGACAATGGTTAGCTTCCAAGCCTGGTCGGGAAGTGTCCCATTGCACGCCCCTCCCTTGGCCAGCTTGCACTGTGGGCCCCGTAAGGTGCTTTCCCTGGTAATTGTCTTTCAAGGAGCTTTAATGAAATGCTCGACCTGGATGGTCTCACTGGAGGCTTTCATGCTCAAACACTTCTAAGGAGCGGCTTGCAGAGGCCGCCCAGGCTGGGGGTGGGGAGAGCTGTGTCTGCAGGAAGTATCCTGGGAACTCAGGCTTGGTGATCCACCCTCGCTTGGTTACCTAACTTCAACACTATTTTTTTCCTTAGACTGCATTAATAAATCCAATAAATAAAGCATTGTATCACCCATCCAGAATGGACATTAATTTTAGAACAAAACATTAATCAATTTAAATTTATGTACTAATGCAGACACAATCAATTTCAACTTCTTATGACAATTAGCAAAGCTTTTGCTACATCCCTAAAACACACTGACCCATCAATTACGGTTTGCATCAAAGTAATGCTAATGACACCCCCTTGGTCCTTAGGCTGTCAGCAGCCCACCTGATTGGCCAACTCGAATGCAGCAAATCAATTAATATAAATTATACATGCGAGGAAAGATGGGTTAATATCATAAGTTAATTTAATTAATTGTGTTTGATTAAATGAGGTACGTTCATTAGCCCACTTAGCCGTGAACCACGTATGCATCATCATAACCCTTTCCAGAGCTCAGCCGCCCAGACGTGGCTCTGACGGGAAGGCATATTCAAATCGCCAGCTCAGCCACACGCAAAGCTCCCTGCATAATTAACAGCTAAAGGAGCTGCAGCCCACTTAAGCTGAAAGGAGAACTGTCCCCATCAACCTCTCGGATGCTGTTTAAATTGAAGATGTCATGGGTAAAACAAAGGTGAACAGACAATGGTAATTAAAAATTAAAAAGGACAAGGGGCACTCGCTACTAATGGAAGTGAAGTGGAGAGAGGGCCGAGGCCCCGGCTCCCTGCAACACGCAGCGTGTGATGTCAGGTCACCCTGAGCCTCATCCTTTCGGGGCTGTGCCAACACGGCAAGCCTGTGGGGATCAGGGAACCTGGGCTGGGGCTGTGCCTGGAAGGGGGAGAGGGTGAACTCGCCAGTCGCTTTCTCAGGAGCAGATGAGGCTGGAAGGCGAGCTTGGCTGAAGCCAAGCCTGCCATCCTCTGTACCCAGGGAGCCGTGTCCTGTCCAGCGTTTCCAATATCAGGGATCAGACCGTCCAGCAAGGGGCCCTCACCGAGCTTCTGAGGATGGTGTTCATTCAATGGATTTTCTTCCAGACGACGTGGCAGAGGCTTGACATAAAATATAGGGATGTCCGATGGAAGTTACTCATTCCCTGCTGGTTCGATCATAGCCTTCCAGGGATGGTTTTAATTCACACCGGCTCCCAAAGGATAACGGAAGGCATAGCTGCGTTCAGAGGCAGCACCTAGCAGGCATCGCCGCAGCCGCCCGAGTTTCCAGGCTCATGGCTCCGCTGAGGGATGGAGGGCAAGTGAGAGGCAGGTAGAGGCGGCTGAGCGAGTCTGAGCTCCCTGGGAACCAGGCTGGGGTTGTTTTTAAGTCTGCTGTCCACGTCTCAAGTCCTCATTGTGTTTTGAGATATGATGATGGGGGAACCTGTGTCATCTTCCTAGAGGAGTGACGCACACATGCGGTCACTGTCACAAGTGACAGCACTCACACGAACATGGCCACAGGACACCCTTTGCCCACAGACATGCTCACTTACCCCTCCTTCGAGGCTCAGCCTCCACTGGAGGGGGAGGAGGCAGGACTGGCTGGGTTGCCACTTGTTTTGGCGGCAAGGATCGGCTTGCTCCTGTCCGTGCCAGCTGAGGAAAGATCTCCTAGCTCCTCCTTTTTCTTTGTGGCTCTGGCATTGAACCCTGGCATGCTCTACAACTGAGCCACATCCTAGCTCTTTTCATTTATTTTATTTTTGACATGGCTAGGCTCAGATTTGCCACCCTTCTGCCTCAGGCTGCCAAATGGCTGGACTCACAGTGGTGCCTCACTGCAGCTTGCAGACTGCTTATTTCTAATATATAAATTGGAGCACATCTCAGCCCACACTCAGATGCCCGAGTTTGCATCACTCAGGAGTGAGGACACTATGCAAGTGCGCAGGCCACGGGGCACGGCCTGCTCCAGGGACCCTGCAGAGCAGTGCAGCCTGCTTCTCCTCGCCAGTGCTGCCCTTTCCCTGTCACTGAGGGGACAGTCTCAGCTGGCTGTCCTGGCCAGGGGTGGCTGAGTCATCCAACTCTGTGTCCACTGCAGGCTTTGCAAGGCCGCAGGTCAGCCGCTCAGGCTGTGTCACCAGTCTGGGGGACAGAATCCGATTTCTGCCTCAGGCCTGGTGGAGGTTTAATGAGCCCCTCTACATGAAACGGGACAGTGCCCAGGGCCTGCTTTTCTCACGATTGGAAACCTCAGTCCTCAAAGGGCATCCTGTGCCCAGACCATCACATCCGTTTCCATCCAGCAGCTCAACCAATTAGCTAGCCCTGCAGAAGATGGAAGGAGCAACACAGGGATGCCAGCAGAGAGAGGGCTTCACAGTGGACCACGACAAGGCAAGGTCCAGGGACCATGCCAGGTACACTGTCTTTCGATGATAGAAACTAAGGGACCCCTAGTTCTTAGTAGTTTGAGTCCAGGAACCACAGCAAGGGCCTGGGGTGCTGAAGCACACCTACACTGCTGTCTCCCTCCAAGGCCCGGAGATCCTCAGCACTGAGCTGCATAGATCCTTTGAATCAAAGGATAAACCACTGCACAATGAATATGTAAACACTAGCATTGCGTTTGCCCTTGTCTTGGTTCACTGCTCTGTAACAGCGCAGACTTTGAGAACCATGTGGCGATCTCATAATGTGTCTATCTCAATAAGAATTTAAAACAGCTCGAAAATTCTAGGAGAATAATAAATACTTCTCAGTGAGATGATTCAAGCATGCTTTAATAAACTGTCATCGAAATAAACCTTAAAGACTTAGGAAAATTAATTTGAGAATTAATGTTCACTTTTTAAAAATTGCTGGGCACAAAGGCTCATGCCTGTAATCCCAGTGGCTCAGGAGGCTGAGGCAGGAGGATTGCAAGTTCAAAGCCAGCCTCACAATTTAGCAAGGCCCTAAGCAACTTAGCAAGAGCCTGTCTCACTATAAAACAGAAGAAAGAGCTGGAGATGAGGCTCAGGGATTAAGTGCCCCTGGGTTTAATCCCTGGAACATACATAAATAGCTAAATAAACAGGTGAAACCATGAAATTTAGTGTACAATTATGCTGATGGAATCCTCTTTGGGGAAAGGTGATCCAAGCATGTGGCGCTCCCCAGATGTTCCCTCCCAGCGCTCTGACATCCCTTCTGGGTGGCACTGACCACTGTGATCTAGAAACACGGTCATTTTCAGAATCCCCATGCTGGGAACTCTCCAACAGCACAGAACGTGGCCGCGCTTGGGTCTGCCTGGCCTGAGGAATAAATGAGAAACTAGAAATGATGACCATGCACTTAGTGGTGCAGCCCACTCAGGGATCTGGGAGCTAAGGAAGTTTGTCTGAAGAACCTCACTTGTGTGGAGGAAGCCATTCTCTATGCAGGGGGTGCCCAACACCTCCCAGGGACAATGAGCACAGGTTTTGTCCCCAGCACGGGGCCGGAGACAGCTGCAGCCAAACAAAGACAACATGAATCCCAAATAAAACTGCTGAACTGTCTTCAAGTTAAGGTCCTTAAAGCAGGGTGCTGGAGGGTTCTGGGGAGAAAGCCTGTATCTGATCTGGTGTCCTAACAACAGCTTAAGTGAAAGGTCCTGCAGGTGGGGCTGCCCTGCTAGGCCCTTCAGGGTAGAGGGTGGCAGCAGCAGCAGGGGCTGTTACAGAGCTCCATCTGACATGGGGCAAATTCAAAGTCTTTCAGAGTTCTGGTTACTTAATGTGCACAAGGGGCTCGTCCTGCCCTGTAGGGAGGCACTTGGGGCAGGTTGCCTGGACAGGCAAGATCAGCACCTGCCCGCTTGCCTTGGACTCTGCTGAGTGGGAGGACTCTCTGGGAGAAGGGTGCAAAGTGCCCCAGACAGCAAAGCAGGTGGGAGGCACTGCTCTGCCACTCAGGCAAGGGCCGCCGGGAGGAGCTGCCTGCTGGAGACTTCTGTCCCCCCAAGGAGCACCCCTACCTGCAGCAAACCCCACCCTTAAAGCAAACCAATGCAGTGACGCCCCCCAAGGTGGTTTTCTGTTTCTGCAGGTAGTGGATGGCTTCCCCAGGGACAGAGTTTATGATTAAGTCAGTGGGAACCAGACCCCGTCTGTACCCGTGGGGATTTATAAAGCCATTTTGACTATCAGTTATTTAACCAGTGGGTTAAACAGTGTCCCCTGCCATCCCCACCTCCACAGGAACACACGTCAATTTGCAAACCCAGCTCCTCTGAATGCAGTTAGGGAAACAGAGTGTGGGCGTGTTGCTCAGTGTCCTGGACTCAGAGGCCTCACTGGACCAGAAGAGCCCAGGATTACCTGGTGGGTTGAGTGAGGAGCCAGCAAGGTACAGGGGAAAGGCCTTTCCAGCTGGATCTGAGCTCTGGGGACACGGACATCACAATAGGGCAGTGGCCTTGGCTGCACTGGGCTCTCCCCACTCACCCTCCTGCATAAGTCACAACTGCCCCTGGTCTTTGTCTAGGTCACACTGTGTCTATGAATGTTTTTGAAATTAGTAACTCTGAAGACTTTAGATTCAGGCACAAACAGGAATGATTACTTCTCAGCAAAGAGCAACAATGCTTCAACACCATTAAGAACATAAAATCACAGGGTTGATTTTAAAACTTCCCCTTCAAACTGCTTGAAAGTGGTTCCAGTCCCTCTTTGTCCTGTGTGTGGGGTTGTTTTTTCTTGCTTTGTGTATGCACTAGCGCCTCCAGTGAAACGCTGAGTAGCTGTCACAGCCATGTCCTAGCCTGGTTCCTGTGTTAACGACTTTTATATATAAGGGGTCCATGTGTCTCATGAGGAAGGATTCCTAAGTGGCAGGGAGTCAGGTCATGGAGTGCAGCACCAAGGGACCTTCAGCCATCGCAGTGGGTGACGGCAGCCACACGGCATGTATCCCCTTTATATAGCAAATTGGCAGCTACTCAGAGTGGCGCTAGCCCCAGCCTGCAGGCGGCAATGGTCTGGACTTGCCAACTACTGAGCAAGCCGCCAGGAGGTGAACTACTCTGGCACTGTGGACGGCTGCACAGCTTTGGGAGATCACTAAAGACCCTGTAATGTTGAGGACTACAGAGGTAAATGGTGTCTCCGCAAAGCTGTTACTAGCGAGCAGCTTCCAAAAGAAAAAAATATCACACTGTTTTTTCTAAAGTGTCCACAAATGGGCTCAACTAGAAGTGAAATGTGGCCGGGTGCTCAAGCCTCCGCCTTCCAGGGGAGCAGCGCAGCACCAGCCTGGGGAAGCCTGAATGCTGGCTTTCTCCGAAATCCAAAGCCCCTCCAACTGGAAGGCAGAAGGTCTGTCCTGTTCCATCAGTGTTCTGGGCAGGGCGTGTGGCCACTGCTGCGTTGTCTCTGTGCTGTGTGCACGCATCCTGAGCAGCACCGTGGCCCCCTCTGTCCCTGTGACTGCCACATGCTCTTGCCCAACTGCAGCCCTTCCTTGAGGGGCCTCTCTAGTTCCTGTTGCAACTTCGTCAGCTGAAGGGAGAAAGAGATCGTATTAGAACATGTTTCTTTAAGTCCTCCGTGCCCATTCCAGGCCAGGGACTTCATAAGGAATCCGTCGTGTGGTTTTCAGCTCCTGGGTGAGTGGGATCTGGAAACACAAATGTGAAGTTCCCACTGAAGCGCCAGGCGTGTGTTTAGGTGGAAGCGCAGAGGTGTGGGAAAGAAATACCAAACCCTGGAGGAGATCCAGTTGAGATGCAGGGGCGAGGAAAGCGGAGAAGAGCAGGGAGAGGTGAGAAGGGCGGTGCTACGGAAAAGAAGGAATGCAGAGTCCCAGGGCACCGCTGGAGAGGGCAGGGACTAGCCACAGGGCTGGCTGGACGCCCGGTCAGAAAGGACTGGGCCTTGAGGAGTGGGGACAGATGTGGGCGGTGCTTGACGGATGTGGGGAACCTGGGTGGAGAGCCAGTGCTCACTGCTGCAGAGTTGGAGCCAGGACATGTGGGCTGGAAGCCTGGAAGAGTAGGGTGGCGGCCACCATGGGATTTGGGCTGGGAGGTCCCCAGTGGGTGACAGAGTGGTGGACACAATTCCACACGGTGTGATGCAGGAGTGGTGTCCCTGTGGAGGACCCACTAGGGCAGAAGCTGCAGCGATGATGGCATCATGGAGACGTCATGGAGAGAGGGAGGGAGGCCCTCATCAGAGTGGGTGCCACAGCTTCTGAGGGACAGCTGTGGGGGCCACAGGACCCTCGGATTGGGCCTGGTTCCTCAGCAGTCATGATGGTGTGAGCTGAGCTTCCTCCTGACGTGGGCGCAGCTTGTGGACCCCGAAGGGCGGATGTTTCCAGCCTCACGATGTCTCCTGCTCCTGCTTCACCCTGCTCTGCTCCTTGGACACCCGCAGTCTGCAAGTGGAACTCCCCCTGGCTTTCTGATGGTCTCGCTCAGCTCAGTTGCTCTTGCAGAGCCCCTTCTCCCCTAGGACGATGCTCTCCCCACTGTCACTCCTGCCCCATGGACTAGCGTGCTATGCCTGCGAGAATCCTTCTCTTCTTGCTTCCTGTGTCTCTAGACAGTGCTTTATCACCTCAGCTCACTGACAGCTGACCCTGTGCAGGCCAGAAAGTCCTTCTCATTCTGTTCTAAGATATAAAGCACATATGGTCTTAAATATTCTTCTTATTCCTATAAAAAATAATGTACAAAGACATTTTTTTCCTCCTGGTTTTTGTTATATTTTAAGGACCCTGACTGTTAATATTTTCGGTTTATGTGGCATGAACAGATGATGACTTGCTTGGTATTGGTGCATGCCCAGGGCTGGGGAGAGGAGCACTTGGCTTCTGCACCATGCACAGCGGCAGCCCGGGCAGGGGCAAGCTGCCCAAATGCAGCACAGTCATCCTGACCAGAGGTGACTTAAAGACACACAGTACGAGGGATTTGTTCATGCTGTTGAAATTGCTCAACTGCTAGGCACCAAGTTCTCATTTCATTTTCCTATTGTCCTTTAAATACCTGCAGGATACTATCTCTTTTACTCCTGATATTTTTAATTTTTGTACGTTCCTTTTTCTTTCTACTGCAGCTGAAGTTTTATTAGTCCTATTTCCTAATCAACCCCGTTGATTAGGACACATTTCCCGTTCTTTGTTTTCCACTTCATGGCATTCTACTTTATTGCCACCCTCCTTCTCCTCCTTCTTCCCTTCCTCCTCTTCCTCCTCCTCTTCTTATTCTTCTTCTTACTTTTGTTGTAATCTATCCTTTTTTAAAATTAACTTCCTGAGGTTTATCTATTAATTTTAATCATGTTCTTTGTAATGTAAGTGTTTTTAAATGTTAATGTCCCTCTAAAGCCTGCTATGTTTGCACCTTAAAAAACTTGATGGGTTATATTTTCAGTATTATTGAGCTCTAAACATATTTTAATTCCTTAAAATTCCATTGGATTTATTTGTCAGTCTTGGTCAATTTTCAGATGGTTGAGGACATTAAATGCATTTCATTCTTGTTAATCTCTCATTATCCATTACGCACAGACTCGGTGTGTAGAGACCTGCTCGATGCCACAGCATATAGTTAACATTGGTGACTGTGCGTTTGAAAAGAATATAGAAATTCTGTGGCTGCAGAGACTTCTATAAATATCAGTTAGGCCCAATCTGCTTGCAGCAACAGTTTCAATGCCCTAACGCACTCATCTGTTTCAACGATTATGAGGAAATGGAGTCACATTTCGATGGTGCACGAGGACCTGCAGTTCTCTCCTTGGTGGCAGTTGGTTCTACATGTTATAGCTGCTGACGTGGTACCACTGCCTCTTCTTGGAGGACATCTTCGTGAAATGCGCCTCTTCTCACGTTCTCTTTTCCTGGCTATTGAAACCACCTCATCAGCTGGACCATATTCAGTTCCATATGATGCAATTTTTGATATTTTCACTCCTGACATTTCTGCCTTTGCATTGGATTGCATTTCTTGCAGAAAGCACATAATATGGTCTTGCTCTTTCACTGGTTCTGGAAGCCCTTCCTTCTTCCAGCAGTCTACAGTCCATCTACGTCCAGTGAGCTAACGGGTTGGATTTAAGCTGGAGAACTTGCTACTTGCTTGCTTCGTTCTTCTGTCTTTCACTGCTTTCCCCTACTTCCCTTTGGTTAATCGAGTAACGCGCGGCTGTACTCATCTTTCTTAGTCTTTCTCATCAGGGAGAAGGCTAGTTTGACAGGCGCCACTGACACTCAACATGAGAACTTCTGAGTGTTCAACATTACTTCTGCGTGTTCTGTTCCCCGCATTTCACCACAACTCCGCTTTGGTTCCATGGGAGAGTTCTCTCCAGCATTTCTCATAGTGTAGGACTGTTGGCAACAAGCTCTCTATGCTCTTGCTAATTGGAAGATATAGGTATTTTGACTTAAATTTCAGAAGATGTGTTTTCTCGACAGCATCTTCTATGTCACCAGTTTTTTCTTTCTGACAATATTTGAAAGAGGTCGCTCCCTTTCCTTTGGGTTTGAATCGTGTCTGATGAACGGCAGCATTGTCCTTTGTGAGCTAGGTCTTTTTCCTCTATTAGGGAACTAACTTTTCCTTAGTTTGTGGTATGCTATGTGTGGCTTTTTTTCCTCCGTTTGTTGCTTGCGGGTTTTCTGGATCTGGGTCACATGCTTTGTTAAATTTAGAGAATTTTGCCCAATATTGTACAGGCGTGATATCTTTCTCTGGTGCCTCTCACCTTGTACCTGGGACTCCCCTTCCTCTTTCTACTTGAGAGTGCCCTCAGGATTGTGCTGGTGTGGTTGCCATAGGTGGTTTTGCTGTTTTAGTCCTTTTTCTCCTCATGAGTTGGATGGATTCATCCTACTTGTCCGTCTCCAAGTTCACAGGTTCCTCATTCTCTCTTGTGCCACTATCTGTAGACCCACCTTACGAATGCTTCATTCCAGGTATTATATTATTCACATCTACAACTTTCCTTTTATGAACTCTTAATTTTTGCAGCTGTCACATGTCTCTTGAATTCTCCATTGTGATATCTACTGTGTTTATTGCACAGCCTCTTTAACATACCCATCACGATGATTTTAAACTCATCCTGCTAACTCCAGGATCTAGGTCATTTGCAGTCTGTTGATATTGGCTACTTTCCCCTTAACTGTGAAATTCATGGTTCTATTTCTTTTCCTGTGTAGTATTTACATTGACTGTTTTACCTTGTACTGGGAATTGTGAAAGATATATCTAGGTGCTCTGGATTCTGTTACCTTTCTCTAAAGTATGGAGCTATTTTTCTAAAGGCAATTAAATTACCTGGATTGCCCACATCTTGCTGGTGGCCTGGTGTGGTCCATTGTCCCAACATACTGACCTTGTTCCAAGAGCCTGCTCCTTACTGGCTAGACAAGGCTTCTCTGGGTCTTGACAAGAAGCCTGGAGTGCTGAGTGTGTTCCTACCTGCTGGGAAAGTGGCAGTTCTCTGACTCAGTGATGGGCAGTTCCTGAGAGATCCCTGCTCTGATCTCTGAATCCTGAAAGACCCTTCATGGTTTGCCCCTCGCTGTGCAGTGAGGAGTGGGTAATGGGTGAAAGAAAGCACGCACCCACATTCAGGGGCTGGCTCTTTCCTTTCTGGGATTCTTCCTCTCACTTTCAGCAGTTCTGACATTCCTGGAATCCATCTTTTCCCCCTTAATCCTGAAGGACAGCTCCCGCCAACCGAACTCTGCCCCCACTGTCTGGGAGCACGGGGTCTCATGGGAGAAGACAGAAAAAGGTGCTTCTCCTCCTGCAATCCTTTCCCTTCATTGCTAAAAACCCCCTTCAGGTTTTTCTGGTTTGGATGACTCCTAAATACTTAGTTTATGATTGGCAGGAGAGTTAACCTGATGGGATACACTTTGCCACCACCAGAGGCTGGCATGCTCCAGAATTAGCATCTCTTCACACCTTGCCAAGGATGAACAGTGCAGGGCACAGCTAGCCAGGGTGTCAGGGACTTGCCTCCACCTCCTCTGCTGTGCTGGGACTCTGAGACTTCCCTCCACCGCTAGCTCGGGGACACGGGATTTAGAGTGGATGGAAGGGCGTTCTATGTGTCCAGGAGTTGTGGACTTTGATAGGAATTTTAAATAAATTCTAGAAGATATTTTCTGCAAAAATTTAAGTAAAAAATACCTGGTTTTTTGTTTGTTTGTTTGTTTGCATGTCTATGTTTTATCAAGTCTTCCTTTCCTCTCAGCCATTAAAAACATCCCCATGGTTCATCATTATAAGTCAGTTTACATTCATAATAAGACTGCTGTAGCTGTGAAGCATGAATGACTGAGTCTCAGAAAGAAGGTATGACTAAATAAATTCACACATCAGGGCTGAAGATCAGTCACAGCAGTTCCAGTCTCACACAGGGCCTGGTGCCTGGACCCCTGATATGACTTCTCATCCCTATCACGGACCCTCTTCTTTCCTGTGTGTCACTGTTTGAAGTCCAGTTGTCCTTTAACAACCAGTCCAAGCACTGCCCCCACCTCCTGTCTTACTCACTCAAGTCAGTAGTACCCTGGTAGAGTTCGGCCATCCTTGAACTTCATATTTTAGCATAGACATCTGTGCAGAGAAATAGACTTTAAAAGAAACCATGGGGTAATCTAAAAATAGATTTCTCTGAAGTTCCAGGCCCTGAAAGATTCATTCCTGTGCCCTGAACAGTCACACCTGGAGGAATGGAAGAAGCCTCCCAGGGCATACCTGTGCAGGTAAGCGTAGGCCTGTGATGGCCACGTGCTGTAGAGTGGACACCTCCCCCACGTGGAGACCCCCATGAAGCAGGTGTCAGACTCAAGGGGAGCCTCCCAGGATGCTCCGGGCACACTGCACGCCTCAGCATTGTCTGTTGGCCTCCTGAGCCCCACCGTTCCCCCGGGTGGCCACTCAGACCTGTTGGGGAGGCTGAGGTCCAAGGGTACCGCTGGGATTGGGTTTCCTGATAGGAAGACCTAGAGGTGCCCCTGGCTGCATCAGACTTGTCCAGTTAGATCCGGTGAAGCTGAGGCTGTGCTGGCCAAGCCAGCTGTAGCCTCGGGTGGCATGAGGGAGAAGGTCCTGCCATGCTTGCATGACGGCTGAGTGACAAAGCAGGCCCATGCTGCTGTGTGGTGACCAAGCGCAGCAGAGCTTGCCTCATGCTTCCCAGTCCGTCCCGGTCCACCATCCCCAGGGCCAGCAGGAGGACATCCTTCTGGGCTCCTTCCCAGGACGGTCGCTCAGAACCCTATGCTCTTCTGTGCCCAGAACGGCCTTCACTTTTCCTTTTATATATTCATTAATGTTCATTGTAAAATTCAAAACTTATAGATCAAAAAACTGAGAAAAAAATCTTTCCCAAACTCAATTCCCCTCCTCAGCAAATACTTTTATAATTCTGAATCTGTTCTGTAATTCCGATTGGAGGGTAACATGTACTCAAATATCTTATTTCCTCATTTTTGCACAAATGGGATCATATGCAGTGCTGTCCGGGTTCTTTTTCAGTGAGCTTTCCACGTTGGTCACTTCTGCTCTGCTTGGCGGCGCTGTGAGTGAGGGCCCAGCATCAGGGTGTGTCTGAACTTCCTTGTAACTGTCACAGTGCGGTTGTCACCTGCAGCTGTGTGTACCTGCTGGTCAGACCCTTGGCCAGGTGTTCCACTATGGCTTTCGGTCACGTGCAAAGAACGAGGGGTAAGGGTGGGTCTGCAGGTGGGAGTCAGCACTTTTCTTGGACTGGACTACTGGTTTATTTCAACAAATTTATCCTTATGTTAAGCATTGTGTGATTTTAGGAAAAATGCACAGTGATTCTTAACTACTTTTTCTTATTAGCATCTTCAAGAATTTGAAGGAATTCTGAAGTCTGTGGCGTTCGGATGTTCAGTATGTGCCTATGCAGGCAGACTGACCCCCAAAGGCCATTTAAAGACCCTGGATGGCCACAGATTGGAACCTTTGCCCCAGCACTCTTCCTGTGACTTCTCCCAGAAATTGACACTTGCGTTTTTAACTGGCCCGCCTCTCTGTTTATAATCACATTGATTTTGGAATCACAACTGTAAGAAACAAACACCACTCACTGCATATTCATGAGCCATTCTCCTGGATACGAAAAACCAAACTGAACATATGGACATCGGGTGAAGTCTAAGACGCTGGAAACTCATGTGATTCTCAAGGTAGAAAATCCTGTATCTGGCACTGGGCAATGATTGTTGCACATATATGGTGTAAATATTTTATGAATAAAGCTCAGTAATTTCAGCTTTGCCCAAAACAGATGCTGAATTTATGTGGTGCAGCTCATGCCCCTTGCAGGTCGGCTCAGTGGTGTGGTTCACACTCAATTCAAACAGGAGCCTCTCAGAACCACGAGCTCACACATAACTAATCTGCTCTCTTTACTAAAGCATGCATGATACATCCAAGTATTGCTAATTCAGCAGTGAAAAATAAATTACACTTTTAAGCCAAACAATTAACACTCAACTGTAAGTGCTGCTTGCTGGAGCAAGGAGATGGATAGCACACACCCCATCCTGGTATCCACAACTGCTGCTGGATCCGTCAATTGGGATTATATTCATATTTCCCCACAAACCTCCCCAACCACTTTATTAATTCTTCTAAGGTTGACCTAAATTAAATGGTTTACGTGCTTCATAAAACAGCAGCGTTCCTTTAGCATCTATAAATCCTCAGCACCAGGAAAAACAGTGTCGCCGTGGCTGGAAGCCACTGGGAGAGGGCAGGTGATTCTGACGGCCAGCAGGGCAGGCACCAGGGCTCCAGGGATTTCTGAGAGCAGCCCCGCTTGTCTTCTAGGGCAGGCTTGTAGTGCCTTCCTGACCTAGTCTCCTGCTTCCCCTATCGGCCAGAGCGCTCCTGGCCTTGCTGCTCGCCCCACTTGGCAGGTGTTCAGTGGCCTCCAGGGACCTGTCTGGATTCTGAGATCTGAGACACCAGGCCCCGGGGCTGGTCTCCTTCCCTCCACGTCCTCAGCAAGCACTTCTCAGGCTTACTGCACACATCTGTGAGTAAGGTCCCCTCCAACTGGCAGCCCTGGGCCGCCTCCTGGTGCGTGTGTCAAGTGAAGCCCATACCTCAACTTCAACCACAGCCTGAAGCTGCCTCTGCTCATTTATGGCCACCCAGGTGTGAGCGTCTAGCTGGGCAACAGGACAGGAAGCCACACACCACAGACTCTAGCTGCAGATGACCTGCCCTGGGTGTGGGCTCACCGTGCTGCATGGAGTCGGGTCCAGAGCAGCAAGCTGATGTCTGCACGTGCTGTAAGTGTGCATAGGCACCCCGCTTCTGCAGGCCACACAGCTCTCAAACCCACTGAGCCTTGCAAACAGATCACCACGGCCAAAAAGACACACACGCCTACCTACTCATTTTGGGTCTATCCCTATGACAGCCAGCATCTTAGCCAGGAGCAGCCCCTCCCAAAAGGAGGAGCCCTCTGTGGCTCCACAGCAGCCCATTCTTTCCTAATGCATCCCCTCCTGTGAGTGGGGAGAGGAGCAGTGCAGGAGCTGATCCGGTGCCCTGGGCTCCAGCTCCACTCCCATGCAGCCTGCTGGGGGCGGGGACGAGGGCCTGTGCCATCCTCCCCATTGCCCTGCCCAGCTGCCTCTCAGCCCCGCAGGCCTCCATGGCACTCACCTTAAAATTGGACTTAGAAAAAGTCGCTTCTAAGGCCAGAGACACCAGTGCAACATGGAAGGGGCATTTACCGTCCAGGAACTGCAGAGTTTTATGAGGAACGGCCATTTGTGAGGCCATTTGGCCTCCCTCCTGGCATGGTGCATGAGATCAGGCAGTTCAGCAAAGGCGTGTGGCTCCAGGAACAGATGCCGTGGCCAGGGGGAAGGGGGTGCACAGCAGCAAGATGAGACCGCAGCAGACACTCCTTGGGCCACCCAGGCCATCACAGCAAGATGGCACTGGAGATGTCCCTCCCTCAAGAGCCAGTGAGCCTGGGAGGGCTGCAGACTTCAAACCGTCTCCAAGGGCCATCACATCCAAGTCGACTTAAACTACTTAGGGTTAGGCCAGGCACATGCCTGTAATCCCAGCCACTCAGGAGGCCAAGACAGGAGGATGGCAAGTTCGAGGTCAGCCTCAGCAATTTAGTGAGGACCTGTCTCAAAAAAAAAAAAAAAAAAGAAAAGAAAAGAAAAATGGCTGGCGATGCAGCTCAGTTGGAGAGCACCTCTGTACCCCTGGATTCAGTCCTCAGTACAAAAAAACCCATACATACATACACACATAAATGAGAGAGAGAGAGAGAGAGAGAAGAAAAGAAATAGAATAATAAAAATGATTCTTGGTTCGAATGGCAGGCTGTTTCCCCTGGTGGCACTTCAGGTTGGTAGGGAGAAGCCGACTGCCTCTCTTTCCTGCCAGGTGTGGTGGAGACTCCAGGACCCCAGGCAGCCCTGAGCTGAGGGACAAGGAAGAGGGGACTGTTGCCTGGAATGTGCAGGGGACATTGCCACAAGCACGACAGGGCTGGTCACTTTGCACCCTCTTGGAGGTGTAGTCATCTTGGTCTGCAGCCACAAGGACAGCTATTGACAGTGGATTCAAAATGGCTCAGGCAGGAGACAGGAGGAGAAGGAGACCTGGCAAGTCCCTTCTTCCGTCTCCTCTGGTCTTTTCTGGCAGGTATGCACTAGAAATCACCTGCCCTGAGATTGCTGTGTAAAATTCATCTTACTGTTGACTTGACCACAATGTAATAATTTCATAAAATGAGTGATGCCAGGTGTCAGCACTGAGTCAATAGAGAGACGGGTCACTTGCCAGGAAAGACTGATAGGTCGGATCTGGGAGTCAGGTGCTTGTGCTAGAGCAGGAGTTTCTGCTACCAACCGATTCCATTTTTAGTTACAAAAATACAGAAGTGCAGGCTACAACTAGTTCTGCTTTGAGGTGCAATTTGCTCAGCAATTCAAACGTAGGTATTCACATAAAAGGGCGATGCTCTCACTCGAAATCTAGGTTAAGGAGAGTCACTTTTTAAAATATAAAAAATTAGATACAAAAGATGATCGAGGCCTTCAGGGTTGACCTTCTCAGCCTGCTCCTGGCTGAAGGCCGTAGCTCCCGGGGCAGTACAGGATAAATGCCTGTCCTATCTTGTCCCTCCTTCATTTTCCTTTCCTGTTCTAAAACTCATTAGCACATCCAGAGAAGGAAAAAGCCTATGCAAATATCAGCTCAGCTATCTTTTGGAAATAAATCTGGGTTCTCACAGCATATCACAGGGCTGCAGCTGTAGGGGCACTTTTTAAGCCAGATTCTTGGGCCAAATAAAGTCCCTGGGTGGCCTTTTGCATGGAGCAGGACGGGAGTCAGAGTTCCGAATCACCGTTTGTACCGCAGGAGAAACTGAACACCACCCAGGACGGCTGGTGACGCTGAACCTCAGGTGCTCGTCTCAGTGACAGAGTCTCCAAAGACACTGTGCAGTGTCTGACTGCTTATTCATTTAATCCTTGTGATTACTCTGCTATTTACACTTCAAACATGAAGAATATGAGTGTTTGGGAGAAAATGTATCTGTGCTCCAGTGTTAGATCTGGCGACGGGTTTGAGTCCTGTTGTGTCTGAGTCGCTGGCCGTCTTAGGAGTCCCCTATGTAGCTCTGAGTGATGGGGGCTGCCATGGGCATTCAGAGATGGACAGGGGTCTGAACGCCAGCCCAGTCACTGGCACATGACTCCTCATACTTTAGAGTCGTTTCCTAAGACAGGGCCGGTGGACCTCCCTGGGGGCCAGGGAAGCTTGTGGGCCTGCTGAGTTTGGGGTTGCACCCTGAGCCTGAGGTCACACAGTGGACGCTGCGTCTCATTCTAGGAAAGCAGGCGCAGCCAGCATGCCTCCCCACACGCTGGGCCTTCCGAGGTCCTGACCGAACTCCAGCTGGGTTGCCACTAACTTGGTTCCCATATTGACAGAGCAGAAGTCCTGATCGTGCAACTTTTCTTCCTTTTTCTCCTCTCTGATATATAAATGAGAATAGCTGAGGTTGGGTTTGCAGAGAGATACCCCGGGTGTACTGCGAGAGTCTGTCTTTTATTTCAGAGTGTGAGAGAAAGAGAGATGGAGACAGAGAGACAAAGAGAGACAGAGACAGACACCTGTGTGAGCGAGAGGAAGCGGGCAGAGGTGACTTCTCACGCAGCGCCACTCTTCTCTCGCCATGGACGTAGACAAGACTGTGCTTTACTTGCACATACTCTTGGCGTTTTATCGTCTCTCTGTGATTTTGTTCTAACTGTAATAAAAATAATCCCATGCTTCCCCCCCCTTCTCCCACCCTCTGTGGGACATTCCAGTTGGGAGTGACAAAGTCACCTGAATGAAATCCTGTGTCCCAGTGGCAGCTGCCGAACCCTTAACAATCTGGGGACTCTGCAGGCAAGTTGTAGATTGCTCTCCGGGACGGGACTGCCATTGCTCCTCTGCCACACCATGCAGAGTGCCGTGACTCTTCCTGCACCTGACTTAGGTCCTGCCAGCTGCAGCCCCAGGGTCCTGGTCCCTCTCTGCCTCGCACTTGAGTAAATACCGAGAAATACCGAGGAAGATGCACAGTCGTCCTCCTGCTATGTCCACTTGCCCTGCCTGGGCACTGCCCGCCTGTACATCCTGCCCTCCCACCAGCTTGTTCTGCTCAGATGAAGACCCTTGCCCCTGCCTGTGCCCCTCCGTGCTGGGCTCTTCTCCACTGGCCTTCTTTCTGTTGTCCTCCACCAGGCCAAGGCTGTTGTCCAAGTGGGCTTTTTATAAATTTTTGCTATTTTCCCAAACTCAGCGAAATCCTGACATGCAGAGTTCTGCCCACCAGGGCCAGGGAACACTGTGCCCACAGTCCTCCCCTTACCATCGAGGGCTTCGTGATAACATCAGAAGGACGGGTCAAATTCCGTGCTCATCTTGTCTCTTGGAGGTAGTTGCTTTGTGTGTGTTCTTAAAACTAAACGCACACAAAGAGGCTCAGAAATGTAAGTAAACAGTCATGAAAATGCTTTTAAAGGGGAGGGGGAATTCTGCTATCACATACTGTGTACGTATGATAAATTGCATAATGCAAATAAGGACCCATTACAATCTCCGATTATGTCACACAAGTTGTGCACATGCATTTGTGTGTGTTCACACATGATTATATGGCATGCAGGAAGAGTGTACTGAAACCCAGAACATCGCCCAACACTTGAGATTTCTAATCTTTAAATCACAATATTTTCCTATTTTTACGGCCTCTGCGTGTGAGCGGTGAGCGAAGTAATGAAGGGTCTGGCCTGGGTTTCAGGATGGGTAAGTAGCTCATGTGTTCTCAATGGAATATGTGCCAAGGGGAAACGAAGCTGTAAATATAAAAGAGAATGGTCTACCAACCCCGCTCTTCACTCCTGTCTTAAATAGAGACAAGCGTTTCCACTCCACCTTTCTGCAGGGCAGGGGATGAAACCCAGGACCTCCATAAGCCAAGCACCCCGTCTCTGAGCTGAGCCATCAGTCCTAAGCACGCATCTTAAAGCTCACATTGAAGAGAGCTTCATCATTTCTCGTTTCTTCATTTCAAATTCTCTGTGCTTCTGGGCACACCGTCAGCACCAGGAAGCCATGATCAGGCTGCTGCAGCAGGAGGGACAGTAGCTTTGCAGATGCAGCAAGACCTCACAGGAAATCTGGCACTGCGAGCTCAGGATGGTGCATCGTGTGACCGGGACGGTTGGCCAGACAGCCTGTGTCACAGTTCACCTTTCAGCCACTCAGAGGTCTCGCCACAAGAGGGATAAAGCACCCTCAGGACACTCCAGTGTCAGACTCTGGCTCCAGCTGGACACCCAGACCCGAGTGTGGGTTTCCTCCAGCTTGCAGGTAAAACTTCCCCCAATTTAGGTACTGTTTAGAAAGTACCAGAGGAGTGTGCACTTATTTGCACACTTATTTTTCAAGTGTGTGCATCACAGGTTTGAACTCATCAGATGCTTATTCTGAAAGCAGACAGGAGGAGTGTCCTGATATTCGCTATGAAGCAGAAGGAAGCAGGTTCTCAGCAAAACCCAGTTCCCTGGGCAGCACCTGTCTTGGTCCTGAGGCGGGAGGGCGCAGGCTGTCTTAGATT
The DNA here is from genome assembly GCA_004027875.1 of Aplodontia rufa. Taxonomy (NCBI): domain Eukaryota; kingdom Metazoa; phylum Chordata; class Mammalia; order Rodentia; family Aplodontiidae; genus Aplodontia; species Aplodontia rufa. The sequence goes on from PVKS010024268.1 coordinate 27,753, forward strand.
TGCTCTTTTCCTGCAGTTGCTGGCACCTGTGGCTTGCTGGCCTCTAGCTCCAGGTCAGGGTGGATGAGGCAGAAGAAACCCAGGACCCAGTGTTATGCTGTGCCCTGGCCCTGAATTTCCTCCACGATAGTACCTGGTGGTCAGGTTAAGAGCTGTACTCAGAGACGCATAGTAGGGATGTGACTTCTCCCTCTCTGGAAACAGAAATCTCTGCACATTTGTCCTAATATCTAGATGGAGAAAATCAACAGTCCCCATGTCTAAAAGAACTTACTCCCTCTGAACAATTGCCATCATTGGAGAGGGACAGGCTAAAGAATGTTTACCTAAACACTGTCACACAGCAAGTGCCGGGACCCTCGCGGCCTTGGCCCCAATGTGACGTTGCATATGTATTCCCTACTTCTCTCTGTTATGAGGTCAGCTGCTAGGCTGTCTCAGGCCTCTTCCAAATGAAGGGTCCTAGGAAGAGAGTTGAGAGGAATCAGCCCCAGAATTTGTCCGAAAAGGCTTTACATGATGCCCTAAACCTCAGGCCACTGCTTCTGTTGGAAGCAATGACTGGTGAACCGCAATGGAATCCAGGCTGGTGAACTTACGGAGAGAAAACCTTCATTTAAGTGTGTTTTCTACAGGTAAAAAAAAAAAAAAAAAAATCAAATTGAGCACATTCACCAAACGGAATCCCTGTCATTGAAGACCTGGTCTCAGACCCTCTGTGCAACAATGGGCTGTGAGAGGGAAATAGCAGAGGGAAAGACGCCCGGACTGCAAGGAATCTGTTTCCACCAGGGGACGGAGCCCTGCGAATCACGCGCCTCGCTGCCCGCGTGCAGGGCCGAAGTCATGGCCATCTCAAGTTCTGGAGGTGTTTCTCTAACTTGGCAGTTGTGGGATCGTTGGTGAATTTGATTTTTCAGCTTTTCCTAATGACAAATCCCTGAGTTGGAAGCAAAAAGGCAAATAACTGATTATAAGTGCAATGAAAGTCTCTTGAATTTACATATACATCTACTTGTACCCCTGTCACACTTTCTTAACCTCTAAACCTCCACACAACGGATAAATGAACTTGTCTGGAATTGTTTTTTCCCCCAAATTGCAGCTGTATTTCTGTAGCACTGATGCAATTATGCCACCTCAATTGCCTTGCGGTGGGAAAAAAAAAAGCGCAAAGCAAAACTTTGTGTATCAAGAAAATAAAGCCAAGAAAATTGGCTGTGACACACGGCACCACCAGGACAGCTACGCCTCCCCGGAAAGTGGACGGAATAAGAGTAGACAGTTTCTATTAACAATAACAAGACAAAACGCGGAGGCCCTTTATCTCTTAAAATGTAAATTTATACAAGGATTCATGCTGCCCTGCTGTAAATATCAAATACCCCTTAAGACCATAGAACAAGAATGAATTGATTTTCCTCCTAGCCTCCGCCATCTGCAGATTCTCATAGCTTGGCATTATATCAATGCTAAATTAAAAATCCTACACTCTAAAACCATACGGGAGATTTGTGAGGTTCAAGCTGTTTATTCTTTAAATTATATGATTGATTTTCTATGTTCATATCTACTCTATCTGAATCATTTTTCAAGTTTATTCAATTGATTTCCTAGTGTTATGTGTTGCTCCCTCAATAACCTTTCTTTAGTGCGTACCAGCTTTATATCTCCTCTCATTTACATTTATAGGCCGAGAACAGCTGAAAGTATATTGATTTTCTTCAAGCACTTTGGTATACAATCCCTGGTTATTTGTGATGAATGCTCCTTCTCATTTATGGTATTAAAGTCTTGAGAGGAAACCTAATTCGATTTGCATTCATTTGGGTCATCTGCCCTTCAGAGATACAGGGGAGTGGGAGCTGATGGTGACCAAATTCATAGTTTAGCGCTGCCAAAGCCGGCCACGGAGCCGGGTGAGGCGTGCCCTTCGGGTGGCAGCCTCTTCAACTCACGTGTCAATAACCTACTTATTTTATTTCATGATTTTTATTAACAGCCTCCACCCGGTGTGCACGTCTGTGACTCAGCTCCTACAGTACGGTGGTGGCAGCTCCTCTCTGCACCTCTGCCTGACACAGTCATTGGGCAGCCGCCTGGCAGGCTGCGTGATTAATAAATAGGTAATTCAGATGATTCCGCTTCACAAATCATTCAGAGCCTCAATCTTCCCTTCACTTGAAAAGAAAGGAGAAACAGGGAAAGCCACAAATAAATAAGACCCTCTGGTCCTGTAAGCTGAAAGGTTAAACGTGGATTATTTAGTATTTGCCCTGTAAATCGGTTTCTTAGCACGCTGGCTAAGTCCAGCGGGTGAGCTAATGTCTGTGTACACACCCGTCTGCTGGTCTAGTGAGGCGTCCCGCTGCTCCCCCACCCCACGTCACAGGCACACGGCCAGCTGCTGGGCTGGGGCAGGTGGGTGTCAGCATTTCACCCGCACCCTGGAACGGGGCTGGAAGCTGCCTGGTGGCCCTCACCTTGCCCAAGAAGTTCAACATCCACTTGATTTTTATTAGCAACACAGTGTTCATAGAACTTCCTGCTGCGTTCATTCATCTTTAAAAAAAAAATGAATCACTTTTATAATTATCCGGCAATAAAGCAAATCAGTTGATGTGAACAATTCCTCTTCAGTCAAAAGCCAACTATTATTTTATTTTTGGTATCAATGAAAAAATGGCCTGTTCAAAGCACAAAATGTGTCTATTGTCAACTAGAAATGAAGACCTGACTTTTAAGAGGGCCGTGTTTGTTTCAGTGGGTCTCCCATTTTGGAATTAAAGAGCTGTTTGAGACCTTGATTTTCATTTAAATGTGTAAAAGGGAATGCATGCTTTCCAGATAAGATCTGGCTGTCTCTCTGATGTACTCTGTAGAAATGGAAACATTCTTAAAATTTAATTTTTTAATTTACCTGACACCCTCCCCCCCCCCAAAAAAAAAGGGTTTAAATCTCCGAGTTAAAAGCACAAGAACTGAGATGACGTGTCCTAGGAAACACAGAGACAGCACAGGCTGGACGCTGAAAACTGTGTAACGGCGGAGATCAGGACCGTGGAGCAAAGGGAGAGGCGCTCCCACGGCCTCTGCGCTCCAGGGCCCTTCCCTTGCTCACCCAGGGCCCTTCCTCTGCGTGTTTTTGAACTATAACATCAACACAGACAGTGCCAGCTCTCAGCCACCCCACTGCAGGTGCCGACAGTTGGCACCTGGGGGCTCAAGCTGAGCCGTGCAGCAGGCAGCTTCACTTGGAAGGCAGCGTGAAGAGGCTGTGCAGGTCTCATCTGGGCCCCGGGGACGGCAGAGCCAGCATCAGGGTTGCTTCCAGAAGGCCTGCCATCTCTCCATGTGTTGCTCTAATTTCATGTCACTAGGCGGTAGCCTCTGAGCTGCATTTCTTCAGAGAAGAGGAGAGGCCTGCTTTAATGATTCTTAGGGCCCTTTTGCTGTTGGTACTCTATGACACTAGGAACAGACTTTACAAACATAATGTGTATATAGGGTTGCTTCCAG
>PVKS010024269.1:0-31037 GCA_004027875.1 Aplodontia rufa
CCCTCTCTCTCTTTAAAAAAAATGAAGGGGGGCTGGGGTGGTGGCTAAAGGGCTTGCCTGGCATATGAAAGGACCTGTGTTCAAACCCCAGTACCACATACACCACTAAGTGTCAGAAGCAAAAACCAAATACAATTGTTTTTCTCTTTCTCTCTCTTTCCCCCTTCTCTCCTCCACCCCCTTTCCCTCTATCTTAAAAAAAAAAAAAAAAAGAATGCTGTGAATGTGCTGGACTATAGCTCAGCGGTAGAGTGCTTATCTGGCATGTGCAAGGACCCAGGTTCAAACCCCATTACCACATACACAACTAAATGTTGGAAAAACAAAAACCAGATGAAAAAATAAAATTGATTCTCTCTCTCTTAAAAAAAAAAAAAGAATGCTGTGAATGGTAATTCAGATATCCTTGAGGCTAATTTATTAATAGTTTTTTTTATTTTTAAGAATTACCTTTTTCTACTTTGTTAAAATAGAATACCAATAACAGGTGTTAGGAAAGATAGTACTTTGAAGTTTGGCAACTTTGTTTATTTATATAATCACTTTATTCTTTGACCTCTAAGACTTGCTAATATTCTTTTCCGTACCACCGCACCAGATCTCTGTATTCACATTAAAGAATAATACATCTGTGTTGAGTATGTTATGGAAAACTGCATAAAAATAATTAGCCTGCAATTATTAATTCATTTTATGTGGGTTACTGAATAGTTACACATTTGAATTAGGCTTGGTCAACTGTGATTTAAATAAATGACCTCAAGGAAGGGACTGGATCCCACTATCAGTTCTTTATTTACTATCTACCCAGGTGGCATTTCTACATTAAATTAGAATTGAGTTCTTTTTGTTTGAACTGAAAGTGTCCATTTTTGCCTTCTTTGATCTACAAAGGAAGATATAGTATATGCCTAAGATTTTAGGGAGGCAAGCTAGTATCTTAGAAGTAGGTAAACCTTGTTTTACTCAGGTAGCCAAAGAAAAAAATAGGTAAATTGGACTCCATCAAAATTTTAAAATTGTGTGTGTCAAAGGACACTATCAAAGTGCAAAGACAACCCACAAAATGGGAAACTTTTTGTGTGTGTGTGCACATCTGGGGATTGAACCTAAGGCCCCATGCATGCTAAGCATATTTGCAAATCGTTTCTCTGTTCAGAGTCTAGTAACCAGAATGCATAAAGAATTCTTAGAACTTAGAGAAACCAAACAACCTTTCAGCTAGAGAATGGCCAAAGGATTTGAACAGACATTTCTTCAGAGAAGATATACAAATAAATAAATTAGAAATAAGGAACAGAATAGAGAGGTTTACAAGGTAGAAAAGATTCAGGTAATCATATTAAGTGCAGATGAAAAAGAGTAAAGTCAGAAAAGCTAAGTTATAAATCATGGAGCTAAACATTTGTAGCATAATGAAAAGTGGTACTTCTGAAACAGAGCTCTCAGCAAATAGCAGAAAAAGTAATCAAAGATATGAAAAAAAGAAAACTTGAGGGCTGGAGTGGTGGCTCAGAGGTTACAGCTCTTGCCTGGCATGTGTGATTATGTGAGTTTGAATCCCTCATGAACACAATGAAATGTTGGAGCAACAAAAGCCGCATGAAAAACTAAATAAAATTGATATTCTCTATATTCTTTTTCTCACTGTCCCACTCTCGCTCTATTTTTATTATTTTCATGTGACTTTCATTGTTCCGAAACTTTGTTACATACGTGGTGCCGGGGTTCCAACTCACGTACTCATGCATGCCAGGCAAGTGCTGTAACTGCCGAGCCACAGTATATATATATATATATCTGAAATAAAGAATTGAATCTGGAAATAGAAAATACCCTCCTAATTAAGGACAAAGAGTAGGATTATATGTGAGAATATGTTATCCTTAACTTTCAAAGCAGGGAGTCAATAAATGCTATCTAAAAATGGGAAAAAGAAAAGACTTGGATTCTCCAGCTCTTCCTTACCCTTTGCCATCCTGGGTTTAATCTCCAACACCACTAAAAACAAATAGAAATGGAAAAAGAGGCTGGGTGCAGTGGCACATCCCTGTAATCCCAGCAACTCAGGAAGCTGAGGCAGAAAGATCACAAATTCAAAGCCATTCTCAGCCATGTAGCAAAAAGCCCTAAGCAACTTAGCAAGACCCTATTTCAAAATAAGAATAAAAGGTCTAGGGATGTTGTTCAGTGGTTAGGCACCCCTGGTATAAAAAAAAAATTGTAATTGTTACAAGTTCATGTTTTTCATAATGTCTTTTCTTCACCTTAGAGAATTATTTCAGAAAATTTCTGTGGGTGAAGGAACATTTAGAATATTAAGTTCAATTAATTTCTTTTAGTTTTATTAAATTCTAATAAAATTAAAATTTTACTGCTTTTATTTAAAAAATATTATCCTATTTTTGTAAAATATTATACTGTGTGTACAGAAGGGAAAGTAGGTAGGTAGATAGCAGGCTAGATAGATATCTGGAATTATGTCAATAATAATGATGGTGTCCAGTGGGACTTGGTATATTTATCAGTCAGAATCTGGTTGGGAGTCAAACTCCACACCATTCTTTAACAAAGAATTTAATATAAATTATTGTTAAAAGATACTGAACTGAAGTGGCAAAAATAGGATACTAAAGTTTTCATGGAGGTAGCAACTGTGGGAAGCAGTTGCCATCTTTGAGGCTGTGAGACAAAGCAAAAGATGTTAAAATTATTAAAATATGTAAACTCAGAGGAGGGGCGCTGTGGAATTTAAACTCAGATCTCTGAGTTTAATATCTTGGACTTGGAGGAGAGGTCCTACTGACCGAGGACCCAGACACATGGCACTGGTGTCTCTGAGGAACACATGAGGCTGTTTCTCTAAGTGTTAGAAATACTGTGAACAGTACTTAACTACCGGAATTAGTGTGCCTGGAACAAACTACCAGTGCAGATAGTAGAAGTGAGGCCAGGGTGCCCCTGAGAAGAACAGAAAGTGTACTCCATTTTTCTCCTCCAGGCTCCAGTCTCCTGCTAGCTACCTCTGTTGGGACAGCCTAACAGGGATCCAGCGTTGTACAGAATGGTGTGTTTAAATTGACACAGGGTGATTTTTTTTATATGCATTGTTTATTTGCTAAACACACACACCCCCATACACCTTTATATATTTTATATACGCACATATAATTGTTATATGTATATATCATATTTTTATCCATTCATCCATCTGTGGACACTTAGGTGTTTTCCATGTCTGGGTTAGAGTAAATAATGCTTCAGTAGACATGCGAATGGAAATATCTCTTCAAGATCCTGATTTCATTTCCTTTATGCAGAAGTTGGAATGTTGCATCTTATAGTAGTTCTATTTTTAATTTCTCATTTTCTAGGAAGATGTTTATTTAGATACCCTTTTAAAATCAGATTTGTTTTTTGCTGTTGAGTTGGATGAGTACCTTACATATTTTGGATAATAACTTCTTATCAGGTATATGATTTGCAAATATTTTCTTCCATAGGTTACTTTTTAATTTTCTTTGCTGTGCAGAAGCTTTTTAGTTTGATGATGTATTCCCACTTGCTTTTTTTTTTTTTGCTTTATGCTTTTGGTGTCATAGCCAAAAATTTATTCCAAGACCAAGGAGTTTTGTAGTTTCAGATTTTATGTTGAAGTCCTTAATCCATTTTGAATTAATTTTTGTGTGTGATGTAAGATTTCATTCTTTTGCATGTTGGTATCCAGTTTTTCCAGTACTATTTGTTAAAGAGACTATTCTTTACCCATGATGTTGTCCTGGTGCTCTTGTCAAATATTAGTTGACTGCATATGTGTGGGTTTATTTCTGGCCTTCAATTCTGTTTGTTGTTGTTCCATACGTCAGTCTTTATGCTAGCATTATACTATTTTGATTACTATAGTTTTGTAATGTAGTTTCAAATCAGGAAGTATGATACCTCTAGCTTTGTTCTTAAGATTGCTTCAACTATTCATGGTCTTTTGTGGTTCCATATGAATTTGGGTGTTTTTTTTCCCTTTAAGAAATGCCATTGGAATTTTGGTAAAGGTCATTTTGGATCTATAAACAAAAACTTTTTAAATATCCTATTGAGGGACATGGAGGAAGCCTTCTAACAACTGAAAAGGTAGTATCTTTCTAGAACAAAATAACATTGTTTCTACCTCACTTATTTCCCACAAAATAAATTCCATGAGGACCAAAAATATAACAAAAATGAATCAATACTATGGAAAATTAATTAAATTAAAAAATTGAAAATAGAATTATCATATGATCTAACAATTCCACTGCTATGTGTATATCCAGAAGAATTGAAAGTAGAGTCTAGAAGGGATGTTTGCACTCATTCATAGCAGCATTATTCATAATAGCCAAAATGTGGAAGAAATCCAGATGTCCATAAAAGACATTATGCTAAGTGAAATAGGTGGAATAAACCAGTCACAAAAGACAAATTCTGTACTTTTTTCAGGATATAGGAGATATCTATAGTAGTAAAAATTACAAGGAGAGCTTTGGTTACCAGTGGAGGACAAACGACAAGTTGTTGCTTAGTGGGTATAGAATTTCAGTTTTGCAAGATGAAAGTTTTCCAGATTAGTTGCACAATAATGTGATTTGAACTGTACATTTAAAATGATTAACAGAGTAAATTTTATGTAATGTTTTGTGACAATTAAAAATTGAAAAGTGAAGCTATAAAACATGAGGAAACACGACAACTATTTTTTCTTTCAAAATGATGGTAGCTCTCTAAACACAAGACAAAGCCCAGAATTCAAAAAATAAAATAGCAACACATTTTATTACATTAAATTATTTTTAAAAATTATGGATAGTATAACAGGAGAGACTGGGTGTGGAGTATATGGAAACTCCCCACAATATCCTCACAACTCTCATTAATCTATATTTATTCTAAAAAGTTTAAATGTATTAAAAATTATATGACAAGAAATCAAGATATAATTGGACAAAAACATTTATGGTTCACATAGATTAATCTTTTTTAGTATATAAAGAACTACAAATCACTAAGAATCAAACAGTAGAAAAATAATAAAGAGTATAAATAGAAAAGGAAATACAGACTTTTAAAAATACACATAAGAAAAATGAAAGTTTAAAATACGTGCAAATATCAGCTGGGTGCAGTGGAAGCACGCCTATAATCTCAGCTGCTTGGAAACCTGAGACACTTATAGTCCAACCTGGGCAACTTAAGAGAAACCTTGTCTCAAAATTAAAAGGGCTTGGGGTTTAACTTAGTGATAGAGTACCCCTGGATAAAAGTCCTAGTATCAAAAAAAAAAAAAAAAAGGAATGATTGAACGCAAGTATCATTATTTTGTATCCTCTAATCAAAATTGGACTTTTATTATCAGTGGCTGTTAAGATGGCTGATAAACTATCCTGTCCTGCTAGTGTGCATATCCTGTATAGAAGCCCCAGGACTGAGAATTTCATGAATTTTAATCCTTTGATTGGTTATATCATGTGACACAGTGGACCTCAAGGTAGATTGATTATCTGGGCAGACATGACCTAATCACTTGAACTCAGTGTAGAGAATCACCTACAGCTGGTTGGAGAAGAATTCAGAGACTTGAAGCACATGAAGGATTTGATATACCATTGCTGGCTGGAAAGTGAAGGGAGAAATAAGTCAAGAAATGGAGATGGAAAATAGAATTACCATGTGATCTAACAATTCCACTGCTATATGTATAGCCAGAAGAACATTTCCATAACATTTTCTAGGAACTAAAAGCTGACAGACAACAAGGAGAGTAGAATCTTAGTCTGCAACCAAAAGGAATTGAATTTGGCCATAAGCAAGAATGAGCTTAGGAACAAATTTCCTCCAGAAAAAACAATACTGACATCTTGATTTTGGTTTGATATCCTGCCTGAAATACCCATCCTGATTTCTGTTCTCTAAATTATAGACTGAGAGATAATAATGATCATTTTAAAATTTACTTTTAATTGAGATACAATTCATAAAATGTATAATTTGCCATTTTAACTACTTTAGAGTATACAATTCAGTAGTTTTTAGTATACTTTCAATATTGTACAAGCATCCTTTTTAATTCTAGAATATGTTTCATTGCTTCAAAAAGAAACCTTGTACCTCTTAATTTCTCCTTCCCCCCAAAGGCCTGACAACCATTAATCTATTTGTATATTTTCCTATTCTGAGCATTTCATATAAATGGATTCATAAGGTATGTGATCTTTTGTGTCTGGTTTCTTTCATAGTTTAATATTTTTTAGGCGTGTCATGTTGTAGCATGTATCAATATTTTCGTTCCTTTTCACAGTTGAATAATATTCTGTTGTATGGAGACACCACATTGTTTATCCATTCACTGGTTAATGAACATTTGGGTAGTTTCCACTTTTTTGGCTATTATGAGTAATATGGTAAATGTTTTTATACAAGTGTTTGTTCAGACAGGTTTTCAGTTCTCTTGGTTATATACATCTAGGAGAGGAATTGCTGAATCATATGGTGGCTTTATGTTTAACTTTTGGATGTCTTCGCATCCTTGCCAATACTTGTTATATCTTTTTAAGTTTAGCCATTCCATTGGGTTTGAAGTGGCACCTCAAAAATATAAAAAGTGTGTTTGATTTCTTGTTACTTTTTTTCTTCTGTTGTTTTGAGTAACCTGTGTTCCTTTCTTTCTTATTCATTTTAGAGATTTGATGGCCTGCTAGGTTAAAGTTTGATTCTTTCATAATTCTCATTTGCTTATCTACTCTTCTAGAGTAGTATGTTTTCTCCTGTACTCTTGAGGTTTTCTTTATCTTGTTTTCCCTAATGGGTGTAGAATTTCTGTTAAGTATCTTCTGTAATGTGGGTTTATTGGTCATGAATTCCTTTAGTTTATGCTTACCTTAGAAGATCTTTATCTGTGCCTCAGCTCTGAAGGATTACTTTGCAGGGTGCAGGAATTTAGGAATCCATCATTGTGTGCCCTCCTGGACTTTAGAGTTTCTTCAGAAAATCTGCTGTTATTCTGATGGGTTTGCCTTTTATATGATTTGGAACTTCTCTGTTGCAGTTTTTAATAATTTGTCTTTGTACTTTGGGTGGTTTAACTATAATATGTCATGTAGAGGTTCTTTTTTGGTCATGTCTCCTATACTTGAATGTCCATATCTTTCCCTATATTTGGTAAAAATTTTTGTTACTATTTCATTGAATGGATTTTTTGTGCCTTCAGTCTACCTCAGCTTCCTCATCTATTCTTATTATTATTCTTTTTTTAAATTTTTTTGTACTGTGGATTGAATCCAGGGACATTCTACCTCTGAGCTACATCCCCAATCCTTTTTATGTTTTATTGTGAGACAGGGTTTCACTAAGTTGCTGAGGCCAGCTTCAAATTTAAGATCCTCCTGCCTCGGCCTCCTGAGTTGCTGTGATGACAGGCATGTGCCACTGTGCCCTGCAAAAGTTTGGTCTTCTAATGGTATTCCCATAAATATTGCATTCTTATTGGGTTTTTTTATTACTATCTGAATGTAATAATCCATCAGCCTTGGCTTCAAGTCGTGATATTCTTTCTTCTGCCTGATCTAGTCTATTAGTGAAGCTTTAAATGAGTTTTGTGTTTGACTTTTTGAGCTTTTTATATACAAAATTTCTGTTTGGTTCTTTTTCAGAATCTCTCTTTATTGAATTGCTTTCATATGCTGTGTTGTCTTTCTTAATTCATTCACCTGCTTATTTGTATACTCTTTTTTTAAAGAGAGAAGGATAGTGAGAGAGAGAGAATCAATTTTTATTGAGTTTTTCTTTTTAAGAGAGAGGGACAGAGAGAGAGAGAGAGAGAATCAATTTTATTTAGTTTTTCATATGGCTTTCATTGCTCCAACACTTGGTTGTGTACATAGTGCTGGGGTTTGAACTCATGTCCTCGCACATGCCAGCCAAGCTCCATAACCGCTGAGCCACTGCTTCAGCCCTTTATTGATTTTTTCACGTGGCTTTTGTTGCTCTGACATTTAGTTGCGTACATGGGTGCTAGGGTTTGAACTCGTGTATTGCGCATGCCAAGCAAGCACTGTAACCGCTGAGCCACTGCTCCAGCCCCAATTTGTATCTTCTTTGAATTCATGGATCATTTTTAGCATCATTCTTTTGACTTCTTTGTCAGGTATTTAATCCACTTAAGTAGCTTTGAAATAGTTTACTAAAGAATTTTGATCTTTTGTCATGCTGCTTTTTTTTCACTTTTTGTGTTCCCATGTTGGTATCTGTACATCTGTTTGGATGGATGTCTCCTCCAATTTCATGGGAGGGCCTTCTTGGGGAACAGCCTTCTCTAGATGATGTGTCCTAGGATATCAGATTATTATGAAATGTTGAGTTTAATTCCAACCAGACTTTGTAGTATGGCTGTGATTAGTGGGTTTTGACACACATGTGCAGTGTAAGAGCCTTAGGGTTCCACTTTCTCTGTGGGCCTCACAAGAATGGACTCCCTCTGGTAGTCTGGGGAGTTGCATTGTTGACAACAGAGTATACTGGGTATGCACTCTTTGGTCACTCTCCAGCGTTTAGCAGTGTTTGGTCAGAAAGGGTATGGGAGCAGCCTATGCTAAGGTCCTTTATAGGTGCAGTATTCCACAATCTTTGTGTTGTTTCTCTGTTGTTGCTATGATGGTGAATTCCATGAATGGGTCTTCAGGTTTCCTCCAGCCATGCCTACTTGGGGCCAGTTCATTGGCAGTGTCTTTTGTCTATCTTATTCTTCAAGCTGAAGTATCCACCACAGTTTGAGTGTAGCTGGACTGTGAGTGGAGTAAAATGCAGTTTCTCTTAGCTGGGCTGGGAATGTAGTTTAGCTGTAGAGCATCTATCCAACATGCTTAAAGTGTCGGGACTCCTGGCACCACATAGAAAAAAACAGCAAAAGCAACAACAAATAGAAGCACAGCAAATACAGAAATAAAGTAAAAACCAATGAAGACTACAATATGCACATTGCAAACAACAGGAACCATGGAGGAAAAAATAATATGCAATAAAATGAAAAGTTTTTAAAAAAACATAAAAATTAAGACAGATAAAAGGGAAAAGGAAAGCAACAATAAAATTAGAAAATTCAAAATCAGAAAAGAATGAAACTAGGAGAAAAGTGTAACATGAAAGCAATAATTTTTTTTTTTTTAAAGAAAGAAACCAAGAATAGAAGAAAAAAGGGCTGGAGCAGTGGCTCAGCAGTTACGGTGCTTGCCTGGCATGCATGAGGACACAGGTTTAAACCCCCATGCCACATACACAACAAAGTGTTGGAACAACAAAAGCCACATCAAAAACTAAGTTAAATTGATATTCATTCTCTCTCTCTTAAAAAAAAATCGAAGAAAAAAAATTGAGGTCGATATGGTGGCAGATGACTAAAATTCCAGTGACTCAGGAAGCTGAGGCAGGATTGCAAGTTTGAGGCTAGCCTCAGTAACTTAGCAAGGAGGAGAGAGAAATGAAGAAGAAAAAAATTCACACACACACATGAACCACACAGAAAAAAAAAAAAAGAGTGTTAGCCGGACAAGGCAGCACACCCCTATAATTCCAGCTACTTGGGAGGCTAAAACAGGAGAATCACAAGTTTAAGGCCAACTTCGATAATTTAGTGAGACCCTGTCTCAAAATAAAAGGGACTGAGAAATGGCTCAGTGATAGAGCACATATAGCATGCCCTAGACCCCGGGTTCAAACCCCAATACTAAAACAAACAAAAAAACAAAAAACAAATTTGCAGAGCTAGTTGATCATGTTGGCAAGAGTGGATGTTTCTACCTAAGCCAGTCAGCACTTCTCTCTGTATCTTCTTAGGCTGTGTGCCCCTTGGAAAGAGCAAAAGCTGAGGGTTATTCATCCCTTCCTTCTTACTTTTGTTTTGTTTGCCAGGCAACCAGCAGGAGTGGTTTGGGACCTGAACCAGTCAAAAGAGTTCTGAGCTGTCCTGCTCACCAGTCAGTACAAGCCAGGGTTAGTTTAGGTCCCTTGGCAGAAATTATCTCCAGCAAGATTAGGTCATCACACAGCAATGGTCAAGGAGCACATCCAGGGCTCCCATGCCATTTGTGAAGCCCATTTGGAGGGCAGAGAACTATCTTCACTGGGCACAGGGTCACAGTGAGTCCTGTGTAGTCCCCCACCAATGGCTCTGGCCTTTTGAGATCCAGCTTCCTTAAACAATCATACATGCCAGCATGGTCCCCTGATCTTATTCAGCTAGCTACCTAAGCTGCTAGTCTTAAAGGGGAAGTGTGTTCTGTTCCCTTCTACGTCATTGTCCTCCTTCCAATCATGCTGAATGTTCAGAGGGTTTATTTCTGTGGTATTCTCCTGAGGCCAAACTGTGTCTCAAGTTAGATGTCCACTGAGACAAGGTACTAAGGGTTGTTGTAAGTTTCCAGGATCAGAAAAATTTAGGGATTTGTTTCCCAAAATAGCAAGGTAGGACTCAGCTTTCCCAAACTGAAAACCAGGATTTTGGTTGTTAGGTACAGAGAACTTCTCCAGCCCCAACCTGCTATGCTGTGTTCAGGGTTCACCGTGCTCCCTTCTGGTTGTGTAAAGTTCTGTGCTTGTGCATACAGGGTCTCCATTTTTTTCCCACACTCCCCACCCTGTGCCATATATTCAGTGTTGGGGCCCTTTTTCACCCTCTCTGCCATTGCCTTGTATCTGAGTCTCTCCAAGTCTCAGTTCACTATTGAACTTTAGCTTTTTCACCCACCTCGAAGGGTAGCAGCTTTCTAGTTGTTGTAATTCCAACTTGTGGATAAGCAGGTGAGAACTGGTTGCTTCTAATCAGCCATCCTGAAAACTCTCTCCTTATCTGGCTTGGTGTTAAGGTAATACTGGCCTAAAGAATGAATGAGTTAGGAAGCATATCCTTTGCTTCTGTTTAAATGGACTGTTGTTTGTTCATTTGTTTGGGGGATTGAACCCAGGGCCTCACACACCAAGGAGTCACCCAATGGGCATTGTTTTAAGTAGCCAAATGTGTGCTATACAACAATAGAGAATTAAAGTAATTGCTAAAGAAAAACAACCAGAAATTTATCTATTAAATAATCTTTAAAATCCAGAAATCTGAATCTGATAAGAAATCTGATAAGCCTTGAAGTTTAGATCCAAGTACCAATTTATAGGAAATAAAGAATATGTTAGGATCTGGAGCCAGTGGCTCAATGGTCGGAGCACTCGCCTGGAATGTGTAAGGACCCGGGTTCAAACCTCAGTACCAGATACACAAATAAGTAAATAAGTGTTGGTTGGAGAAACAAAAGCCAGATGAAAAAATAAATAAAAATAGATTCTCTCACTCTCTCTTTAAAAAAAAAAAAAATAAGAATGTTAAACTATGCCAAGGGAATTCAACCAGCAAACTCCAAATATATCATATATTCCGGTCAGGAGAACATTTAATTTATAGTTTTAGATACAGAATTGGTTAAACAAGCTGAAGAAGCAAAAAGGGGTAATGTGGAGAACTAATTTCAAGAAGCAGCTTACACATTTAGAGTTTAGTGAGCAAAGAAAAGAAGTTGGGGTTATTGAAGCCTAGAAAGTTGGAAGAGGGACCCTGTAGAGCATGGGTCCAATAAACTCTGATGTTGAGATGCTGGTACCAATATCTCTGAGAAGACATGTTGGAGCTGGTTTGGGGAAGGAGGAAAAGATCTCAAGACTGGGGCCAACTGCCAATGCCAGAGAGAAGTGTGTGGTTGAAGCAACAGAGAAAATAATAGTAAGCAGACAGGAGGAGCAGAAATTCCTTTCTCTGCTCCTGTGGTCTTCTAGTTTGCAAAATCTCTGTCCCAGCATCATAAATAGCTGAAAGACTCTAGCTTAATAATTGGAACATTATATCAACCCAGTTCCTTCAGTTAAGTCAGGGCAAGGAAAAAAAGGAGTGTTGGAGAGAAATGTATCAATTAAAGGACTTATCAAGCAATTGTACTTTAAGAACCTAAATAAGCCATAACAAATTTAGTTGGATGTGATATTAAATGATATTGAGATTATTGTTAAATTTTAAGTTCTTAGCTTTTAGAGGTACATTTTTAAATAGTTGCAGATAAAATGAAATGATGTCCAAAATTTACTTCAAAATGGAATTGGGGGAGGCAATGTAGAAGCAGGGTTGAGTAGACAAGATTGACCATATATTAATGGCTGGTAGGCTGGTTGATGGGTATATGGGAATAATTTTACTCTTATATGTTCCCAATTATAATAAAAAGTTAAATGGAGTTGGGCACAGTGGCACATGCCTGTAATCCCAGTGGCTCAGGAGGCTGAGACAGGAGAATGACAAGTTTGAGGCCAGTCTCAGCAATTTAGCAAGGCCCTAAGCAACTTAGTGTGACAGTTTCAAAATAAAATATAAAAAGGACTAGGGATGTGGATCAATAGTAAAGAGCTCCTGGGTTCAATCCCTGGTACTACCAAAAAAAAAAAATTAAAGTGGGTAAAAATTCCATTGATAAACGTATTTAATCAGATTAATAGTCAGACTTTTGCTTTGGTTGATTAGATACTATTGGAAAAAATGATACTTGCAAACAGTTGCATTTGGACAATATCTTTTTTTAAATACTCAACAGAATATATTTCCTATTCCAACAGATACGAATTAAGTCATTTTCTATTCCGGTAGATATGAATTAAGTCGTATTATACAACTTTTAAAAAGTACTGGCCTGGGCTAGAGCGGTGGCTCAGCAGTTTCTGCACTTGCCTGGCAAGCACGAGGACCTGGGTTCAAACCCCAGCCCCACATACACAACTAAGTGTTAGAGGAACTAAGGCCATGTGAAAAACTAAATAAAGTTGTTTCTCTCTTTTTCTGTCTCTCTCACTGTCCCTCTCTCTTAAAAAAAAAAAAGGAAATAAAAAGTACCAGCCTTACATTTTACTAAGTGCTCTGATAAACACTGTAAAGCGAAACACAATTTGGATGCTCTGTCATCGATGCATTTGGACAGTTTCTTTAAGAATTAAAAAGCACATACTTGTGGCTGGAGTGGTGGCTCAGCGGTTATGCTGTTTGCCTGGCATGCTCAACTATGTGGGTTCAAACCCCATTGCCACGTACTCAACTAAGTGAGGAGGAATGAAAACATGAGAAACTAAATAAAATTGATTCCCTCTTAAAAAAAAAAAAAAGCACATACTTTTGATGCTATGATTCTGGTTCTAGGAATGACTTTTACATGTATGTGAAGACATTTATGCATGGATTTTCATTGTAGCAGTGCCAAAAGTTTGGAAATAACCTAAATGTCCAATAGGAAGGAAATTAGTGTAATGAACTAAATAATCCTGCAGTGCAACACTACTCATTAAGGAAAAAAGTAATTCTATATATAATGATAAGGAATCATGTCCAAGTAAGAAAGTAAGGTAAATAGTGTTTATAGTATGCCATCATTTGTGTCACCCTCTAGAATATACATGAACATATCTAGATTATCTTTGGAAACAAGCCAGTGTTTTAGTTTTGCATTGCTTTGACCAGCATACCCAACAAGAATAACTTAGAAGAGGAAAAGTTTACTTTGGCTCATAATTTAAGAGGTTCAATCCATGGTCATCTGTTTCCATTGCTCTGGGCCTGAGGTGAGGCAGAACATCATGGTATATGGCAGAAGAAAGCTGCTCAGTTCATGACAAGCAGAGAGAGAATGAGGTGCTAGGGAAAAAGTTAAACCCCAAAGGCGTACCTCCTGTGATCTTCTTCCTCTAGCCACACCCTACCTGCTTACAGTCATCACCCAGTTAATCCATTCAAGTGGATCGATCCACTAATTCAAGTGCAGGTTTCATAATCTGATCATTTCACCTCTGAGCATTCTTGCGTTGTCTTACATGAACTTTTTGGGGACACCATATCCAAACCAGAAAACCCAGAAACTAGTAATAGCAGTGGACTCAGAGAGAACTAGATGACTGAAGGTTCAGAAGTGGAAGGGAGTCTGTTTCTCATGGAAGGAATAACAAATGTGGAAGCAGAGAAGAATGACTGTTTCCGTGTGAAACTATGGAAAAGACTTTCTGAAGAACAAAGGTAATAAGAGCTTAATACTGCTTTTATCTAATAAAAATAGAAAGCATATTAACTCATTAAATATAAGATGTTGTTATGAGAGATAGAGAATGATTTCGCTTACAAGTGGAAGTATTGGGAATTTTTGTTTGTTTTTTAGGTGGTGACAGTGGACTGGATGGGTTAGGAGGACCAGGTGTGCAACTAGGAAGCCCGGATAAGAAAAAACGCAAGGCAAATGCACAGGTAAATTGACATTTTCTTTAGTAATAGTTTTCCCTTGCTAGTATGATCAGGATGATAAAGGAAATTTAAATTTGGTCCTAGGTTTTGTTTCCAGTCTTTATTCAGAACCTGACAGTGAATTCTGCAGTGTTTGTTTTCTTTTTTATTCTATAATCAGTGGCTGTTTTTGGATTGCAGGCCTAGAATAGATAGTTTAAGAAATAAGCATGGGTAGACAGATTAAAATACTTGTTCTTAAATTTAAAGATTTTTAAAAATGCATAACTGCTTATAGTTCTATTAAAAGATTTAAAAATATATGGGAATGACTTTTATAAAGAGAGGGTCAGTGAGAAAGAGAAAATCATTTTTATTTAGTTTTTCCCATGGCTTTTGTTGCTCCAACACTTCATTGTGTATGTGGTGCTGGGGTATGAACCTGCATCCTTGAGCATCTCAGGCAAGTACCATAACTGCTGGGCTGCTGCTCCAGCCCCATATGGGAAAAATTTTAACCTGAAATAATGTTCAGTTATTATAGTAATTCAGTAATATGCACATATCACAAAGCAATCATCCTTTGTTATAACCTTGTGATTATAATAAATAATTATATATACAGTCTTTTATGGTTTTCTCTATAAGTTTGAAGCACTCTTTTGAAAATAAAGGCTATGAATCAGTACGATATTTGTACAAATATACCGCTTTTCCATTTTGGCCACTCCGTTAAACTTGCAACGAGATTAAATCTGGCAGTTTACTTTTCCATGATGAGGCCTAGAGTGTAGTGTTTTGGAAGTACTTTGTGTCTGCTGGAAGTTAAACTAGGAGAAAAAAATTAGATCCTGTTTGTTGAATATTGTTTAACTTTCTGATTATTTGGGGGTCTAAGAGGTATTTTTGGTTGGATTGCTTTAGTGTTTTAAGTGAGAGTTTAGTTACAGGAAAGTGTATTAAAAGAAAACTATGGTAATGAAACTTCTTTTAAAAACTAAATACTTGATAGGTTTGAAGTAACTGTGAATTTATGCTCAGAAAAGCATACCTTATTTCCTAAATGAAACGTATATATTTTTATCATTAAGTATAATTAAATATTAACATTAATTATAACTGAAAGGTTGAGTGAAAAAATTAAATTTTCGTAACACAGAGAAATTTGACTAAAAGCAGATTCATAGGTGTTAAGATACCAGGGAAATTATAATGGCTTCTTTGGTCAAGAACATGTATTTTACTTTACATTTTCTTTTCAGGGACCTTCTTTTCCTCCATTGTCTGAGTATGCTCCACCACCGAATCCAAACTCTGACCATCTAGTGGCTGCTAATCCATTTGATGACAACTATAATACAATTTCCTATAAACCACTACCTTCATCAAATCCATATCTTGGCCCCGGTTATCCTGGCTTTGGAGGCTATAGCACATTCAGAATGCCACCTCACGTTCCCCCAAGAATGTCTTCCCCATACTGTGGTCCTTACTCACTCAGGAATCAGCCACATCCATTTCCTCAGAATCCTTTGGGCATGGGTTTTAATCGACCTCATGCTTTTAACTTTGGGCCACATGATAATTCAAGTTTTGGAAATCCGTCTTATAATAATGTACTAAGCCAGAACGTTAACATGCCTAATCAACATTTTAGACAAAATCCTGCTGAAAACTTTGGTCAGGTTCCTCCACAGAATACTAGCCAAGTGTCTAACCCTGATTTGGCATCTAATTTTGTCCCTGGAAATAATTCAAGTTTTACTTCTTCATTAGAGTCTAATCATTCTTTTATTCCACCTCCAAACACTTTTGGTCAAGCGAAAGCACCGCCTCCAAAACAAGACTTTAGTCAAGGAACAACCAAAAACACTAATCAAAATTCATCTGCTCATCCACCTCACTTAAATATGGAGGACACAGTGAATCAGAGCAATATTGAATTAAAAAATGTTAACCGAAATAATGCAGTAAATCAAGAGAACAGCCGTTCAAGTAGCACTGAAGCTACAAACAACAGCCATGCAAATGGAACACAGAACAAGCCACGACAGCCTAGAGGTGCAGCAGATGCCTGCACCACTGAAAAAAGCAATAAATCGTCTCTCCACCCAAGCCGTCATGGCCATTCGTCTTCCGACCCAGTGTATCCTTGTGGAATTTGTACAAATGAAGTGAATGATGATCAGGATGCCATCTTATGTGAGGCCTCTTGTCAGAAGTGGTTTCACCGGATCTGCACTGGGATGACTGAAACAGCTTACGGCCTCCTGACAGCAGAAGCATCAGCAGTATGGGGCTGTGACACCTGTATGGCTGATAAAGATGTCCAGTTAATGCGCACTAGAGAAACTTTTGGTCCTCCTGCAGTGGGCAGTGATGCTTAATCACAGGCATTAACTAAGTGGGTTTTTCCTCTGTGTATTACAGAGGTTCGGTGACACAGGATTTTAATGTTTTACATTATTTTTTTAAATGCACATACAAAAACATTATTTACTTTTTAGTGGATTAATATTTTACTTCATTACTAGTGTCTTTGCTCTCTTAAATGAGAATAATGTATGTGGGGGTGCTTTAGAAACATTTATAAATGTTAGCTCTTATTTATCATAAACAAAAGCCTCTTGAAGCTTCAAAATAATGTAACAAATGTAGGCAAGTTTTAACTTTTAAAA
The DNA here is from genome assembly GCA_004027875.1 of Aplodontia rufa. NCBI lineage: Eukaryota > Metazoa > Chordata > Mammalia > Rodentia > Aplodontiidae > Aplodontia > Aplodontia rufa. The sequence continues at coordinate 16,990 of PVKS010024269.1, forward strand.
GCTAGAATCATTGAAAAGCGTGCATTTCAGTGCTGAACTTTGGCCATATCACATAAATATTTAGTTAAAAAGCTTTCTAAGGATCCATTTAAAATGTTTCCAAACATAGTATGTGTCAGCATATCATGGGGGAAAACATACATTTTAATGGATTTTTTTAAAATAGGAAGAGTATGATACCAGATTCTTTCTGCACTAGGATCTTTGAATTTCATATTGATTTGTTTTTCCAGGATATCTGTATAGATATTAGACAGAGACAGATCTTAGCATATAGATTCTCAGCATTTGTTTATTAACCTGTAGATTATATCACATGAAATTGCTACTATTAGATCATTTGAAATTGCACATAGTCAAGTTTGGCATAAAGTATGTTTCCATTTGTACTATTTAGAATGATGATAGTATTTTGCTCTTAATTTCCTTTGATCAATGAGTTATTATTGTTTTCCACAGAAATAAATAATATAGTCTCCTTTGAAGAATCATGAATACTTTCTTTTATATGATTTTAAAGTGGAACATATTTCAGATGAGGAAGGTAGAAACATCAGTCTGGCTTTAGAGGACTCTGCTGGCCCAAGAACTATGTGCTCAGTGGTGGTTTGAAAAATCTTGTTCTGGGGATCTGAATTTCCAAAATGTACATCAGGGAAGATCAAAATCCATTTAAACAAGACCAGTGAAGAGCCTAGGTGAAACCTAACTTACAACCAATAATTTGAGGTGTTGCTGAAGTGTTAGTTAGGAGTTTCTGCTGTGATTGGGGAAGATGTAAAAATGGAGCCGAGCGTATACTCCAGAGAAAGAAAGAACAGTTACAGTCGAAGATATGCTAAGATTCAAAACAAAAAAAAAAAAAAACAAAATGTTTGGAGTTGATCATAACTTGTGACCAAAAAAATAAACATACAGTATGACAATTGATAGCAATTTATACATGATTGAATGTTGATGAAGCTCCCTAATAATCTACCACCATTATCATTGCAACTAAAAAAGTTCCAAAGACAGTGGTGATCTGTGGAGGAGAAAATTACTACAATTTAAACCTGGGAAACAGTGACAGCAGCAGTAGCATGTTGTCAAGAAATTTGAATTATATATGTAAACTCTTATTTAAAAACAAAATCCTTTCACTAACAAACATGAACCCACTTTTTTTTTTTTTAAGAGAGAAGGACAATGAGAGAAAGAGAGAATCAATTTTTATTGAGTCTTTCACATGGCCTTCGTTGCTCTGACACTTCGCTGTGTATGTGGGTGCTGGGGTTTGAACCCGTGTATTTGCGCGTGCTGGGCAAGTGCTGCAACCACCAATCCACCGCTCCAGCCCCTGAACCCACATTTTTACATGACAGGACTTCATATGTTGTAAGCCACTAAAGCAAAGTTAATTGACTTGGAATGTAAAATTTTGTCATATCTGTCTTGGTCCTTGGACCTTTAATGGAATACTGTCTTTTTCATCATTTGGCGCTTTTTCTAAGAAACAGTACATTCCCCAACTGAGAATCAATAACTAGAGGATTTGAACAATTTATACATTGTAAGAAAATGACGAATTATATAAAAATTTAAATATTTAATATCTTGGGAGAAAACTAATGCTTCTGATGCTTTTTTTAAAAGAGAGAGATAGTGAGATAGAGGGAAAGAGAATCAATTTTATTTAGTTTTTCATGTGGCCTTCATTGCTCTGAGACTTCACTGTATACATGGCGTTGAGGTTCAAACTTGTGTACTTGTGCATGCCAGGCAAGCGCTATAACCGCTAAGCCACTGCTCCAGCCCCTCTGATGCATATTTTGATGGAATAAAACTTACTTTTTTTAAAAGAGAGGGACAGTGAGAGAGAATCAATTTTATTTAGTTTTTCATGTGACTTTTGTTGCTCTGACACTTCACTGTGTTCATGGTGCTGGGGTATGAACCTGTGTCCTTGCGCTTGTGAGGCAAGCGCCATAACTGTTGAGCCATCGCTCCAGCCCAAAACTTACCTTTAAAAAATAGTGTTTTAATTTTGATCTACAAAATAGCAACTTCATATGGTACAAGGTAATAGAATGTTTTCTCCTTTTACCCCCGATTAGTTAGAGTTGAGTACAAAATATTTTTGATAGTTGTATTAAATACATCTTCATGATTTTAGGAGATGAAATGATATAAACTCTAATGCTAGGTATTGTGTGAAAGCTTTACCATTTGAAGCAGGTCGAAATGCATTGTTTTGGGCTGACTCTGGCATTTGATGGTGTTCAGCACATACTTGAAGATCCCGTTTTCCTTACTTTTTAGTTTTTGTTAGAGATACATAATTTTCTAAATGTTGAAAGATCTAGTTTTGTTTTTCTTGAAGTTCTCTTGAGTACTGATTTTTAAGAAATGATACAGAGCATGCTATATCACCACTGCTAGCATCAGATCATGACTTTTTTGACCGATTAGAGCCAGAATCATTAGTAGAACCTTACAATGCTCTCAGGAGTTAACACTTTACATGATAGTGTACTTGAGTTGTGCTCACGGCTAAAATTGATTATGAAGTTTCTTAAACCCTTCATTGCTTACTGTTTCAGGACTTGTCTCTTTTTGTGAAAATGAAATAACCTCTCTTAAGCTAATCTAAAGATATTTATGAGGTGATTCTTTAGTTTTTTTTTTAATTCTCAAGTGACTTTTTAAAAATCATATAAACCAATCAGGTTTTTTTCAAGTGCTTTAGGTTTTCAAAACACTTTACTTAAATAAGCATCTGTAAATATTCTAAAGGAAAACCCATGGTTGATTCTGACACAAATCATAGCTAGTGAATATTTTCATGTATTTAAATTAATTTTCTTGCTAATTCTAAATTTTTCTCTACAAAGTGCTAAGTCAAAAGTTATATAGATGCTAGAGATGCTTTTGGGTAGGAAAATTGATGAAATATAAGAATGGCCAGAAAATTTGTCCAGTTTGTAACAAAGAAGACTGTTAAATTGGTAACAGTTTTCTCAGTAGAAGTGATGAGCTGTTTTCAGCGCCAAAAACCTGCAGTGATAGATACTGGTAGAATTGTACCTTTGGGGGTACACTTCCTTCACTGAAAGACCTCATCTCACATGCACACATATACACAAAGACACACACAACCAAGTAGGAAATTGGAGTTTTTCCTGCATTCTCAAGTTTTACTGAAGTCCAACATGGCTACTGGCATCTAGGCTCACTCACCAAGGCCAGGTTACTGCTGGAAAGTTTTTAAACATCAGTTTCCTAGAACTTGCTTTGCTCATTCATGATTCCTGGTCCACCTGCTTCTAGATATTACCCTGTACACAATTCTGAAACAGCTTTGCTTATAAAAGGAAATTAATTGTTCTTCAGATAGAGTGCTTAGAATTAGATTTGTGATCAGTGTTTTCATTTTGAGTGAAATGCTTTTATGATTCTTGTTATCCAAATTAGAAGGTTATATACATGAAATTGAATTTTTCTTGTACTGGTGATTAGTCTTCATAGATAAGCACAATATAAATAAATCCAGTTTTTTTTCAAACTCCCAACCCTGCTTAGTGGCAGAAAAAAACTCTTAATAGTATCTGCTGACTTTAATCATCCACATAAAATAAGCACCAAGAATCTTCATCTGACATTGTTTCAAACTTTTGTGTCCTCAACAAATTAGAGTGCTAGTATGTATTATCCAACATACTAATTGTATTTAATAAAAAATATATAAGCAATGGTTTTTTTAAAGGGGGGTTATAAAGTGTTTTGGATTTCTTTTGCAATGTATAGAGGTTTCATATGCATGAGCATATTTGTGCTATTTTAGACATTTTTTTTTAATTAAAAAAGTTGAAAAGCATCCAGGCTCCCAAAGTTCATTTGTAAATAGTGGCTTGGAACTCTATATAAAATGATTCCTCATAAAGGCTAACTTAAACCATAATGTAGTTTACTGCTGACATACTGAGGTCTTGGTGTTCTTACAGGAACCAGTCAGGTGAGAAAGAAGCAGAGGGCTTTCCTTTTTACTGATGTGATAAAGTCTGTTATGTGGGTTGTTTCCCAGTGACTGTTTTACTGTCTTAAACTCTCCAGTGTAATGCTGCATAAACAGGCTTGTCTTTGCCACTCCTGGATGCTCTGTGTCTCAAAATTTTCCATTTTTCCTCTGATCAGAAATTTTGTTTCTTTGTGTGGTATATATGTTGGCTAGATTTAAGAGAAAAGCATTTTCTGCTAAGAAATGAGTGAAGATAATGGGGAAAGTGACATTTTCTCTTTTTTTTAAATAAATCTTCAAAATGAATCTTTAATATTACCATTTTAGACAATAAGACCACATTTTAGGCATCAGGGAAAGCAGTATTTTTAGCAAAGTAGCTGATGTTGTCTTAAGAGTACTTCTAATTTCCTGTAGATTGAGTTTTCACAACTTCCTATTCTCTAATTCTGAACTCAGATTTCCTTCTCATTTTCAAAATTGAGGAACTTTCTCGTTCACTTATCCAGTAGAGCAGTATAAATCATATCTCGTTTTCCAACTCTTGATAAGTGGTGGAGGTTTGGAGGCATCTCTGGAGTGAGGAGGCTAAGGATAACATCTCCCAAGACCAGTGGTCAAGGGGAAAGAAATGAAGGGAAGAAAATGGCCATGTGTGTGCCAGGTATTAACACATCAGAGGCTGCCTATGCTTATTAAAATTAAAAACTTGTAATGAAATCCAATGGATAACTTCATCTTTGTCATATTTTATCAATAATACATTTACTTGTAATTATATTAAGACTTACTCTAAATATCTGTATGTTTCTTATTCTGTAGATATGTAGATGATGTTGCTTGTTAGTTAAAATGTTATCTTTTATAAAAAGAAAGTCCTGCTTCTTATCATGATGTATGTGACTTAAATGATTGTTTCATATTAAAACTATTTCTTCCTTATGTACTGTTTACATATGCCTCTTTTTGGGATATTAGTTCAGTACTTTTATACAAATCTGAGTGTGTTCCACATTGGTGACATGTATTTTTGCAGTAATTTTTTGTTTTGTTCTTAGAGCATGTCTAAAGTAATACATGCACTAGTGCTGTGGTCTGTGGCAAAATTACTGTAATTCAAATTGGAAAATAAAATGTTTCCAGACTTTGTCCAACATTTATTCCTATGGCAAAGGAAATTACTATGTAATACTAATTACTTCTTATGCTGGTATGTTTTAAGCTACTCTATGAAGTATGTGAAACATCAATATTTATGGATTATTAGATGGTCTGATGTCTTTGAAATGCGAGAGAGGAGTAAAATTGGTGTTAGCAATTTATGATACTCATAAAATAATAAAAACTTCTTTAAAATTTGATCTTCTACTTACAGGTATAATTTACTAAGGAGTCAACTGACAGTGCATATTAGTATTCTTTTAGCCCATGCTACTAAAATTATACAGTAGATGTTGAACTTAAACCAAATCTCCTAACCCAGAGCAGAATCATACACTCCACCATGACCAAAATAAGTAGTGATGCTAATCTTCATTTATTAAGAGGTGATTAAAATACCATAAAACTCCTTCAATTTACTTGGAAGTTGTAATTAGTGATACAAGGACCTGAATGAGGTTGACTTTGTATTATCTGATGGGAAGACTTGTTAATAAAAGTCAGAATCAAGAATTTAAAGAAAAATGTTGACTTTTGAAGGCAAATTAAAAGTTTTTTTAAATTTTAGAGTCTTTTTTAAAGAACATTAGTTTAAAATTATTCTTATTTTGTCATGAAAACAAATACACAAAAGAATTGTGATAGGTAATGCTTGGGCAATGCAAATTTGTATATTTGAAATCATGCTTGAAAGAAAAACATGAATGCTAATGAGTACTTAAATGGCATATCTTTTTAAAACATTAAAGATTTTAGACTTTTATCAATTCAAACTGTCCTGAATTAATGTTTTACTACACCAGTGAGTATACTAGAAAGTAAATGTGTGCCTGTGTTATATTAATGACATTTCTATACAGCATCATATTTGGCATGGTGGTTGTGGTATATTTTATGCTGGTTGTCAATTTTTGATAGGATTGATATAGCAATAAATCTGACACATTCTCAATATTTTTTAAAATGAGAGGTACCATACTGTCATAATCCCATTATATTTGATTCAAATGCCCATATTTTCATAGATCTATTTTTTGTTTTAAAAATTTAGTATTATATGTGAGGATTGTATTGTGTGTATGTGGGTATGTGTCTAATATTTTCACTTACAGTCTTTTAGAACTGGGCATGTTTCTATTTTAGTCATAGAAGTTTAAAGAAATATTAGAATTAAATGATTCATGAACTGTTTTGTGGTAAAGCTTAAGTATGAGTTTACTGGATCACTCCAAATTGCTTATTATCTTTAAATACTTTAGGTTATAATTTTCAAAGAAATGAAATTGGCTTGGTAACTGATAGAATATAGTAAATCGTGAATAGTTTCTTTAAAGGCTTCCAAGTGTTAAATCATTTTTTCCTTTTTCTTTTTAAGGTATTTAACTCTTACAGTTTCTCTCTTCTGGTCCTATTCCTTTCTTCCCTAAACACCTAGAATTTAAAATTGGATTTTACTTTGCCTTCCACATTTTAGTTTTTTAGTCTAAACTAATAAAACAAGTAAAGATTCTGCTGTCTAGACAGTCTGTGTTATTGTTGGCCATTCTTTTCAGGGGTTATGCTAATGTCATTTGTGCATTGTGTAAGGAATGTCAATATATAGGCCTACTATTGGTAGAAATGATGTATGGCAGGCTTTCTTGAATAATGTGTATGGTAAGTTTGTTTACTATAGTGTTATTATGCTTCAGATTCTTTTAAATAAAGCTGGTTTTTAAAGAGAAAAAGACCTGTTTTAATTGTTTGACTTTCATCTTTCATCAGGACAAGAAGGTATGAGCATCTTGGCTTGGGTGGAATATGTCCAACACAACATTAAGTAGGGCAATGGGTTCCAGTTTACTAGAAATTAGTTTTATACTGAGAGAACCAATATTTTTTAATCAGGCCTTGCTATATACATTATTTCTCTGCAGGAGATTTTATTATTATTATTATTGCAGTACATTATGCAGAAAAATCATTTAATTTCTAAAAAGTCAGGGGCCAGGCATGGTGGCACATGCCTGCAGTCCCAGTGGTTCAAGAGGCCGAGGCAGGATAATTCAATGGACAAATGATAACACTCTTCAGACAAATGATGCTAAACAATTGAACAACCATATGCAAAGAAGAAAAAGGAGGAGGAGGAGGAGGAAAAAAGCCTGGCATCATATAAAAAGAGATTAACTCAAAATGCAACATGGTTTTAAACTTAAGACTTAATTATAACACCTCTAGGAAAGAATACCATTTCTTTTTTTGTTATGTTAGGTAAGGGATCTATTTCTGAGGTAAGACTTAAAAAGGACAAATATTTTTAAAGTTATTAAGCTTTATCAAATCTAAAAATGACTATTCTTTAAAATACTTTGTGGTGGGGGCTGGAGCGGTGGCTCAGCGGTTTCAGCGCTTGCCTGGCAAGCACGAGGACCCGGGTTCAAACCCCAGCACCATGTACACAACTGAGTGTTGGAGCAACCAAGGCCATGCGAAAAAACTAAATAAAGTTGTTTCTCTCTTTCTCTGTCTCTCTCACTGTCCCTCTCTCTTTAAAAAAAAAAAATACATTGTGGTGGGGGGCTGGAGCTGTGGCTTAGTAGTTATGGTGGCTTGCATGAAGCACAGGTTTGAACCCTGGCACCATGTGCACAATGAAGTGGAGCAACAAAATCCACATTAAAAAATTAAATAAAATAGATTCTCTCTCACTGTCCCTCTATATAAATAAATAAATAATACATTGTAGGGCTGGGGATGTGGCTCAATGGTTAAGTGCCCCTGGGTTCAATTCCCAGTATAAGTAAAATAAAATACATTGTGAAGCTGAGTGTGGTGGTGCATGCCTGTAATCGAAACTTCTGGGACTAGGTCTATGAGTTGGAGGCCAATCTGGGCAACATAGCCCAGTCTCAAAAAAATGTCAACCAAACCACTGTGAATAATGAAAAGGTAAGCCACAGAATGATATAAAATATTTGAAAATATGTATCTGATAAAGGAATTATATCTAATACTATATAGAATACTACCAATGTAATACTAAAAATTAGCCAGAGTTTTTAAATGATTAAAGACTTTAATGGACACTTTAATTTATTTTCACCTTTAAAGAGAAAGGGGCAGTGAGAGAGAGAGAGAACCCCATTCAGCTTTTCATGTGCCTCTTTTTTGCCCCAACACCCCGCAGTGCGCATGAGGCTGGAATTTGAACTCACGACCCCCACCCACAACAGGCAAGTGCCACAACCGCCAATCCACCGGTCAAGTTCCTAAGAGACATGTTATTAAAGGGTAAAATACACATGAAAAATGTTCAACATCATTAATCAATAGAGGAATGAAAATTAAAACCATAATGTGATACCAATCAGCAACGATTAAATTTGGTAAAATGATGAAAAACATAGAACTATTGTGCCAAGCACTGGTGAATATGCAAAATAATGGAAACTTTCACACATTGCTGTCTTATAGTAATGCAAAACTTATACTTTTGAAGTAGTTTCTTATAAAATGAAACATACACTTACCAGGTGAGCCAAAAATTATAATCCTATTTATTCACAAATATTTACAGTTTTATTCCTAATTACAACCAAAGTGCTCGCCAATTGTTGAATGGACAAATCATACATGCATGTAGTGTAAAAAGAACGAACTGATACAAACAACAACATGGATGAATCCGAAAGCATTACAGTGAAGGAAGAACAAAAAGTTAATGTTATTTCATTATGTGACATTCTGAGGGGCTAGGTGTGTAGCTCAGTGGCAGAGTTCTTACCTAGCATGTGTGAAGCCCTGGGTTCCATCCCCAACATTACAAAAGAAAAATTTTTTTTTTAAAGGCAAAAGAATGGGCATAGAATTCAGTTCAGTGGTTGCCAGGAATAGGAACTGGGAGTGAGAGGAGGGGGACTGGCTGTAAATAAAAATTGAGAAACTCTTTGGTGAAATGGAAACATTCCCTGTTTTGATTGTGATGGAGACTCTATAGCTCAGAATTGTATACGTCAAGAGGGTGATTTTTCTTTTAAATAAAATGTGCTGGTTATTGAATGTAGAGTCTCAGGCATGCTAGGCAAGTACTCCACAACTGAGCTGTTCCCTCAGTCCAAAAGGGTGGATTTTACTGAGGTAAATTATACCTCAGTAACCTAAGTTTTTAAAAAAAGAATTGATATTAGGCCAGGGGACAGAGCTTACTTTCATATATTGCCTGTAAATAAGAGGGCTTATTTATTTTGAATAAAGAGTGACTTTTTAAAAAAAATTTTGAAAAAAAAATAAAATTGAAATGCAACTACAACAGTATTTGAGAGGTAAGTTTATAGCCTTAAATGCTCCTATGAAAAACCAGAACATATTTTTAAATGAATTATATATGTAACTGAAGAAGTTGAAAGATAGAAGAGGAATACTAAAGAAAGTAGAATAGAGACAAAAATAAAAGCAGAAAGAAAGGGAATAAATTACATATGCAAGTATGAATATGTAGCAATGAATCCCTTCAATATGTAACACTGTGTTGAGCTAATAAAAAAAAAGTAAAAAAAAAATGGGAGAAGATCAACAAACTAAAATAGGGAGTTATCCTACAAAAGGGAAACCCTGGGGCTGGAGCGGTGACTCAGTGGTTGGAGCACTTGCCTGGCCATGTGCAAGGACCTGAGTTCAAACCCCACCACCACATACTAAGTGTCGGAGAAACAAAGACCAGATGAAAAAATAAATAAAATTTATACTCTCCCTCTTTCTCTCTCTCTCTCACTGTCTTGCTCCCCACCTCAAAAAAAAAAAAGTAAAAGAAAGAAAAGAAGAAGAAGAAGAAGAAGAAGAAGCAGCAGCAGCAGCAGCAGCCTGTACAAAAACTGAAGAGACATAGTAACTAAAAAACACTGTTTCCAGATGGATTCTGATATAGAAGTGAGTCATTGGGGGTAAAATGTAAATGGGGTCTGTGAACTGGAGAGTAAAATTGTACTTATGTTAATTTCCTTACATGGAGGGTTGTATTGTCATTCTGTAGAGGTGTTTGGGAGAATCACATGCTGGAATATATAGGAGTAACGGGTGCAGCTTGCTCTCATGTTCAGAAAAAGACTTATGGGGTATGAATATGAGGGTGTGTTTGTAGAGAGAGAGAGAAAGCAGAGAAATTCAACATGTGGAGGATATGAGTGAAGACATATAAGTGTTATGTAAAACTTTTGCAACTTTAAAGTTTGAAATTATTTAAAATTGAATTATCCATATATATATATATGTGCATCATATAAACCATTTTAAAAGACATGGTCCCTGGCTGGAGCGGTGGCTCAGCGGTTTCGGCGCTTGCCTGGCAAGCATGAGGACCCGGGTTCAAACCCCAGCACCACATACACAACTAAGTGTTGGAGCAACTAAGGCCATGTGAAAAACTAAATAAAGTTGTTTCTCCCTTTCTCTGTCTCTCTCCCTAAATAAAGTTGTTTCTCCCTTTCTCTGTCTCTCTCACTGTCCCTCTCTCTTTAAAATAAATAAATAAATAAAAGACATGGTCCCAAGATATCCAAATGGGCTTTCCTATAAAAGGCAAATACACTATGATACTGATAAGTGCACCTCACGGGCTGTTTAAGCCCAAACACATCTTTTCTTGGCTCCCACATGGAATCTCAAGTCTTACTAAAACTTTACATTTGCTGACTCTTGTTTCTCTTTTTTTTTTTTCAGACTTTTTTTTTTTTTTTGTACTAGGGATTGAACCCAGGGGTACTCAAACACTGAGCTATATCCCCAGTCTTTTTTACTTTTTATTTTGAAACAGGGTCTTGCTAAATTGCTTATGGTCTCACTAAATTGCTGAGGCTGGTCTCAAACTTGAGATCCTCCTGCCTCAGCCTCCTGAGTTGCTAGGATTACAGGTGTGTGCCACCATGTCCAACTTTTTTTCAGATTCTATGCTTTAGTTTCTGCTTCTTGTTGTTGACTGTTTATCAGTCCATGTGTCTTGTCTAACTTGTTTGAGCTCTTTCCACAACTGTGTCCAGTGGCTCCTAGACCATTCTTAACTGCATGGCGGTGAGAAGACCTGGTGATTATTTGCCAGGCTGATTTGCACATGACCAATAAGTTATTCCCCATTGGTGGCAGCAATGATTGTTAATCTGCTTTTATATTCTGACCATTTTGTGATCTCTGCCAGGTAGATGAAGGGCATCTATTCTCTCAGGTTAGAATCAAAAGAAAATTTGTTTTGGGGCTGGAGTGGTGGCTCATCAGTTGCAGCACCTGCCTGGCATGTGCAAGGACGTGGGTTTGAATCCCAGCACCACATACACAACAAAGTGCAATGAAAGCCACATAAAAAACTAAAATAAATTGATTCTCTCTTTCTCTCTCTCTCTCTCTCTCACTCTCTTCTGTCCCTCTTAAAAAAAAAATTCTGTTTTGTGAATTTTTTAAAAACTCTCTACACAAACCTTTCTTGGGTGTACTGAAAAGGAGAAAAGCCCTTTAGGCTCTGAACCAGTGAGATTTTGTTTTTTGCTTTTAACCTGTGGCCAATTTGTCAAGCTGAAACTGCAAGAGTCTTGTTTTTGTGCATCTGAAAATGAGGGAATTCCTTACCTCTGATTGTATGTGAGGTATGTTCTTTCCTTTAGAAGGTATCAGTAGGGGACTGGAGTGGTGGCTGAGTGGTTATGGCGCTTGCCTGGCATCCGTGAGTATGCAGGTTCAAACTTCAGCACCACGTACACAGCAAAGTCTTGGAGCAACGAAGGCCACATGAAAAACTAAATAAAATTAATTCTGTCTTTCTGTGTCTCTCTCACTGTCCCTCTCTCTCTCTTCAAAAAAAAAAAAAAAGTATCATTAAATTAGAAGACTCTTAAAAGAACACTATTCCAACTAGTTTGGAGCATGTTTTTATTTGTCCCTCCCTGCCCCATGGGACATTTGCAATGTCTAGTGACTTCATCACTTGTAGATATTTCTGATATATAATAGGTAGAGGTTCTGGGATCCTGCTAGACATCTTAGGATAATTAGGACAACCATGCCCCAAAAAGAATTATCTGGCCTACAATATCAGTTTATAGAAACTAAATAGCATGTCTGTAATCTACTATTCTCAATATTTCCTACAAACAAGGGGTTGGAGGTGTGGCTCAGTGGTAGAATATTTACTTACCTGGTATGTGTGAGACACTGGGTTCAATCCCCAGTACCAGAAAAAAAAGTCCTCAATGCTTCCTAAAAATAAGGAAAATGAACACCTAATATTTTAAATGCGGTAGAATTTTAAACAAAAACAAAAACATAAAATATCCTTCTCATGCTAGTTCAGAAGCATTTTTTTAAGAAATTTTTTTTCAAAAAATAAGAAACTTGAGTTCATGCAATCAAACCTAACTTGATAATTTGGGTATAAAAAGCTATATCTAGAAGAGGGAAAATGATGGCTTAGGGGAAGGGTACACTCTCCAGTTTCTTCTCAGCTTCAGATTCAAGCAGCAGACTTATGGCTCCTCAGTGAGGTGGGTGACTGAGGGAATTCACTAAAGTCCAATGTTTGATGGTAAAATAGTCATAGAAATAAGTTCAGAAGCTTTGAACATAAAAAGAGATAATTTGTTAGAGATGCACCAGTATCATGCAGAGGGGAGGGTAACACAGACGGAAAAGGAAGAAATCACCGTGAAAAAATTTGGCTTGGGAGAACTGTAGAATAAAGAAGGAGGCTGATCTCAACTGACTCAGAAATGGTGGGGCAAGCCTGATGATTGAAGGGAGATCAGAATCTCTCCACCAGGAAGCAGAATCTCCAGCTGATCACAAGTGGCTATGGAGTAGATTGCAGAGGGGAGAGACCTGGGGATCCTATAGGCATTGCCAGCCTGTCCCAGCAGATGCCTGTCTTGGGGTCCAGAGTGTGGCTGGACCAGTGCAGCTGAAACAGATGCAGAGGATTGTGCCTAAGACCATAGAGGCTGGATAGAGGGTGCAGATCTGAGGGGAAAGAAGCTTTATTGCTGGTGGCCCAAGAAAGTAGATATGAAGAGGCCAGAAACTGGTCAGACAGGCACATATACACTCCAGGTCCGATCCTGGGAAATTCACTTCCCTGGCAGCGGAACTTGTGGGATGTGTGGAGGGTTAGATTCTCCCGCTCTCAGAGTGGAATTTTTGGGAGGGTCCTTGAGACCCTTATGTCTTGTAGAGATTGGCATCTGCCCCAGCAACAGAGGGTGTGGATCTAATCTCAAACACCTTCCAGCAAAGTTTCACAGGATATCAGAACTAAACCCCAACTGAAACTTCCCATTTAAAACTGCATCAGCCCCACTCTGGGAGGCATCAGCCAGGTCTGACCAGACAAACTGTCAGTACTCTCCAGTCTATCCTCCCCTATACTGTGAGACAAGATCCTGAGAGCCACTACAACCAGCTTGAGTTCCAGCCCCCAGTCCTTGATCCAAGTTGGACATAGCCCAAAAAGAAACACAAAGAAGGGTTCTAAAATATAAGCTATGAACATCCATCCCTGCCAACAGTGTTGAGCACCTCAGCAGAAATGAGCCCTTCGTTTTTCCTTTTCTTTGTAATTTTTTTCATTCTCTGTGTGTGTGTTCTCATATATTTAAATATATATATTACAGTGATATATATAAAAATAAATAAATATGTAAATATATATTTAAATATAATTTTTCTCTCATTTCTTTTTCTTCATCTATTTGTTATGTAGCCTTGTTTCAATTTTGGAGGGGAAAATTTTTGTTTGTCTTGGTTTGATTTTTTTTAAACAATTTCATTTAGTTTTTCATGTGGCTTTCGCTGCTCCGAGACTTGGTTGTATACATGGTGCTGGGGTTTGAACTTGCGTACTCACGCATGCCGGGCAAGCGCCCTAAATGCTGAG
>PVKS010024270.1:0-31269 GCA_004027875.1 Aplodontia rufa
CTGAATTTTGTTTTGATTTTTAAAATTTGTTTCCTGTTTTCTCTTTCTCATTAAGTATTATCAGTTTTGTTTGTTTCTTGTGTTCTCTAGTTTTATTATTTTTTTTAAATAAAACTTTATTTTTTAAAGTGGAAAAAAAATCAGTTTTATTCAGTTTTTCATGTGGTTTTGTTGCTTTACACTTCTTGTGTACGTGGTGCTAGTGTTTGAACCTGCATCCTTGCATATGCCAGGCAAGCACCTTAACCTCTGAAGCGCTGCTCCAGGTTCCTGTTTTTTTTTTTTTAATAATTGTAATTTCTTATGATTGTATAGAATTGGACTATGATTTTATTTATTATTTTATTTTTTAAAATAAAGGAGGCTAAATCTAGGGATGCTTTACCATGTGAGTTACACCCCCAACCCTTTTTAATTTTTTAAATTTTGAGATAGTGTTTGACTAAGTTGCAGAGACTGGCCTCAAATTTGTGATCCTCCTGGATCTCTGGGATTACACTGTGCCTAGTGATGGCCTATTGTATTTTTTGTTACTCACTTTGATGAAAAATTTTCCCTAATTTTTATAAAGATAGGATGGGTACAGTCTTTTGCAGCTTGGATCATTTTTGTCCAGCAGATTTTCTTTTTGTGGAGGTTTGCCTACCAAGGCAGCTTTTGTTTGTTGTCAGAGTTTAAAGAACCCAGGTTGCTTCAGACTGTATTGTGTTGTCATCCTCTTACACTGTCTGACCACTTGGGCTCTGCAGAATTCCCTGTCAGTTTTGGTTGTTACTAGGTTTTTGTTTACACTTTTCATGAGTGGAGATGGAGTTTCTCTAAGCATGGGATTTTTAGAAACTTGTTTGGTTTCCTTCTGCTTTTTTTTTTTTTGCATAAATGCTTATACCACTCATGTGTTAACAGCCTTTGGTGGCTTACAGTGGCAGGGGAGTGGACAGCAGGGGCAGTTAATAGCTGTGGCGCCTAGATGTGGTAAATATCGTGAATGGTCTGTTTGGGGGAGAATATTTAAAAACTACTGCCACCATTATCTTCTTAGAATTCTTTCTGTGTGCTTTCTTACCTATTGTACTGTGTGCCAAATAATATGAAATATGACCATTTCAATGGAGAATAGTCACATTCTGTCCAGGAATATTTTTTCCCATGTGGTTTTGGAAACATACCTGCATAGGTTAAGATAAGTAAAATAGAATAATGTGTAAGTAGTGTGTAAGAATAATGTGTTAGAGATTTGGCCTCCAGATTCATTGCAGCTAGATATTGGGGATAAGTTTTATATAAGTTGACAGATCTTAGTGACCTGGAGCCTAAAGAAGCCAAATGGTTTCTGCACCACCCATCCACTTGAAGCCCCCAGAGTTTCTTCTTTATCACTTAAGTATAGTGAAGGGCATACCTGCCAGTCCCAGGAGAAAGAGAATTCATCCAGAGTGTTTTCAGCCCCTTTATGAAAGTCAGACAATGGTGGTTAAAAAGGTCTGGCTTTGGAGTTGGTATCTTAGTTTCGTGTCCTTGGCAAGTTTCTTAACCTTTCTGTTTGTTTCCCTGTTCATAATGTGACTATAATAGTCCGTTCCTCATAGGATTGTTGTGAGACTTGAATGAGTTAATGCTTTTTAATGTCTCAGAACAATTTCTAGCTCACAGTAAAAATGAAATACATGTCTGTTGCTATAAGTTGTTGCATGGTTGTTCTGTCTGATAGGATGCAGATCTGTTAACAGCATCTGACACAGTTGACCACTTCCTCTTTTGCCTTCAGCAGTACCACTCTCTTGGTTTTCCTCCCACAGCTATGGTTTCTGATTCTCAGCCTTTAAAACTGCATTCTTTTCATTTCATGACCTTTAAATGTTGCAATGCTCTAGAACTTAGTTCTTCAATATCTCTCTCTTTCCTTCTTCCTCTCTCCCCTCCTCTCTATCCCCCTCTCCCTACCAGGGATTGAACCCAGGAACACTGAGCTCTATCTGATCCCCTACATCCCAGTCCCTTTTTTCTTTTTTTGTTTGTTTGTATTACCGGGGTTGGAACCCAGGGTGTCATGCATGCCGGGGTTCCACCACTGAGCCACCTCCTCTGTTTCTTTCAGTCCTTTTCTTATTTATTTATTTATTTAAAAGAGGGACAGTGGGAGAGAGAGAGAATCAATTTTATTTAGTTTTCTATGTGGCTTTTGCTCTTCCAACTTTTTGTTGTGTATATGGTATTGAGGTTGGAACTTGCATCCTCGTGCATGCCAGACAAGCGCCGTAACCACTGAGCAACTGCTCCAGCCCCTATTTTTATATTTATTTTGAGAGAGAGAGCCTTGCTAAGTTGCTCAGGACTGTCTGCCTCAGCCTCTCTGTCTGAGTCACTGGGATTATAGGCATGCTACTACCGTGCCAGGCTAGTTTCTTTTCTTTTTAAACTACACATCCTTTGTGTTCTCGGGGGTGGGTGGGTCGGGGGGCTTACTTATCATCTAAATGTTCCCAGACATGTATTTTCAGCCCCAATCCCACTCCTGAGCATCACATTCTCCAGCTGCCTGGAGTAACTTCACTTGGATATGTAATAGGCATCTTTAATAGAACATGTTCAGAACTAGCCACCTAATTATGTATATTATGCCTCCCACTTTCTCAAGTTGCTCTTGCCACAGACTGAATTCTGAGTTTCTTAGGCCATCTTTAGCATGTTAAAGGCTTATCATATTTTCATTAATCTCTAACTGAGATTTAGTGTTTTCAGTTATCAGTGTAACTAAATCATAGTAGTATGGCAGTACTTTTTGACTTTTCTTCTTTAGGAAACAGATATTTGTACATCATATAGTTGTTGTAAGACTCTCAAAGTATTATTAAACACATCACCTCTTCAGAGTTATATTAATTTAATGAGACCTGCCACTGAATATTGTTACTGTGTTAATGAAGAAGACATATATTAGTTTGTCTGGGTTTCATAGTAATCCTAATTATTGTATGTAATTTATGCTTTCCTGATTCTAACCCCGTATGTTAGCTTTGCCTATTTTTGTATTAAATTGAAATGGAATCACGTAGTATGTGCTTTCTATGTCTAGTTTCTTTTCAGTTTTATTAATGAGATTCATCTTCATTCCTGTCTGTAGTTGTATCCTTGTAGTTTTAAAATTATATACTCATAATAAAAAGGACATATAACCTTGTAGAATACAAAAAGCATGACAGGTGATGTTAAATTCCTCTTTCATATGCTACCTTTTCCTATGTTGAAGTGCTAATTTGAAGTTTGTAAAATTGACATTTTAGTCTATAACCGTTCAGAACTGCTTGTAGTCTGATTTTTTTTTTTTTTTTTTTTAAAGAGAGAGGGACAGTGAGAGAGAGAGAAAAACTTTATTTAGTTTTTCACATGGCCTTAGTTGCTCCAACACTTAGTTGTGTAAGTGGTACTGGGGTTTGAACCCAGGTCCTTGTGCTTGCCAGGCAAGCGCCGAAACCGCTGAGCCACTGCTCCAGCCCCTTGTAGTCTGATTTTTAGAATACACTATTTGTATCCAAATTGACAATTTTCCTA
This sequence comes from Aplodontia rufa, assembly GCA_004027875.1. Taxonomy (NCBI): domain Eukaryota; kingdom Metazoa; phylum Chordata; class Mammalia; order Rodentia; family Aplodontiidae; genus Aplodontia; species Aplodontia rufa. The sequence continues at coordinate 3,553 of PVKS010024270.1, forward strand.
TTTTCCCAGATAAAATTTGCAGCAAAAGCAAAACACCACTGTCAGAAAGCTGTTTTGCTGTGGTCAGTGGTGCACACCTGCAATCCCAGCAACTCAGGAAGCTGAGGCAGGAGGATAGCAAGTTCAAAGCCAGCCTCAGCAATTTAGGAAGGCCCTAAGGCCCTGTCTCAAAATAAAAATATAAAAAGGTCTGAGGAGGTGACTCAGTTAAGCCATGGGTTCAGTCCCTCGTACTGAAAAAACAAAAAAGCCCCACAAACCCAAAATAACCAGTTATTTAGCTATTCAAAACCTTTTCAAGTTTCATATAAATTATTACTTTAGAAGTCTTAAGCAGGGGCTGGAGCAGTGACTTAGTGGTTGGCGTGCTTGCGTGGCATAAGCAAGGACCCAGTTTCATACCCCAGCACCATATATTCAAATAAGTGTTGGAGAAACAAAAACCAGATGAAAAAACAAAATGATTTTTAAAAAATCTTGAGTAGATGCCATTGATTCAGTTCTGAAAGCATTGAGTACTGAAGAGGATTAAGGGGTCTAGCACAGTGGTAGAGTGCCTGCCTAGCATATGTGAGGTCCTGGGTTGGGTCCCCAGTACTGTAAACTGCACCCTACGCTCCTCACCAGAAAAAGATGAGAGCCAAATGTTTGTGTGATGCACATTTATGAATGAATATGTTCTTTAAATCCCTGAATTGGTGGTGTTAGTTTCTGACTTTTCAAGCTTGTCTTTGAACATGAGCTGATTTTATTAGTACTAGAATTTATTTTAGCAACATTTTAATAATACAAGCTGTTAATCTAGGCGCTGTGTCTTGCAGCAGGCTGGGAGTGAAAAGTACTTGGCTAGATCATGGAGGTTTTCTTTATTTTTTATTTTTTTGGCAGTATTGGGAATCCAATTTCCAGGGACATTCTTCCATTGAGCTGTATATTTTTATTTTTTTTTTTCTTTTTATTTTGAAGCAGTCTCAAGTTGCCCATGCTGGCATTGAACTTGTGATCCTCTTTCCTCAGCCTCCCAAATTCCTGGGATTACAAGTGTGTTACATGGGCTGGAGCAGAGGCTCAGCTGTTGTGCTTGCCTGGCATGCCTGAGGATGTGGATTCAAATCCCAGCACCATTGGACACAACGAAGTGTCCAGTCATAGCCACGTGTAAAACCAAATTAAATTGATTCTCTCTCTCTGTTTCTCTCTCTCTCTTTAAAAACAACAACAACAAAAACACAAGTTGTGTGAGTGTGTGACATAGCTCCTGGCTAGAAACATTTCTTGATAACCGTAGGGGAATATATGACCTCAGTTAAATTTTGAAAATGGATCATTTTGAGCGTTTGATGTGTTTGAGCTTTTTAAATTCTTGTAATTCTCTGAGGATAGGTATTATTCCTCCTATTTCATAAAAACTGAAGCCTGGAAAGACTAACTTGACTAATAGTCACCTAGCATATAGTTGATAAGTCATCTAAATCTAGTATTCAATTCATACAGCTACCTCTAGAGTCCTTGCTTTTAAATGCAAATAAATAGAGCACACTGAGGAGATAAATTAAGGGATATTGGCTGAGAATCTTCCAGACTTGAAAAGCCAGGTCGTTGACCTCAGGGAGTTCATTGGATCTCAACCTAATAGTGTTTAAAATTTAGGACATTTAACTAAAGACCTAGGGTTTGACAGTACCACGCAAAATTAATAAAATTTTATAGTTTTCCTGCTAACATTCTACATTTTTTAATATTCTGGCTAGTTTGGTCATAGCATATCACTACTGCTATTTTAAATTCTATGATTACTGTTTGTTTTCTACATTTTTAATGTCAGGTCATTTTATTACCTGTAGAACTGATTTAAAAATTTTTAATGATAGGGATGAAACCCAGAGCCTCATTCATGTTAAGCATGCATTCTAGCAACTGAGCTATACCTGCAGCCCTGTTAACCATTTTAAGTGTGTAGCTAGTTTGGTACTGTTAAGTATATTCACTTTGTTTTCTAACAAATCTCCAGAGCTTTCATTTTGCAAAATTGTTACTCTTTGCCCATTAAAATTAACTCCCAGCAGGGCACAGTGGCACATGTCTGTAATCCCAGTGACTCAGGAGGCTGAGGCAGGTGGATCTTAAATTCAAAACATACCTCAGCAACATAGTGAATACTGTTGCAAAATTTAAAAAAGAAAGTTTTTTTTTTAAAGGGCTAGAGATATAGTGCAGTAGTAAAGTTTCCCTGAGTTTCATCACCGGAGGGGGCCCCCCCCCCCAAGAAAAGATTTTAAATGCTTAATTTGCTTAGAAAGGACTTTAGTGCAGGACCAACTGTGCTGTCAGTCTTCATAAGACATTTAGGGGCTGCCTTTGCCAGACTGATTGACTGGAGGGCAAATTTGCAATCAGTCAATCTCAAAGTATTCATGAATTGAGTGAATGTTTACGCATATGGCTTTCTTAGATTTTCTCAGTGGGCTAGGGATGTAACTCGGTGGTAAGCACCTTTTAGTTCAATCCCTGGTACCAAATGAATGAATGAATCCCCAGTACCTGAATGGGTGTATAAATGTACTCCCTTACTTCCACCTCCAGACCCAATAGCTAGCATTCCTTTTTCTGTTTATGTGAATTTGACTGCTTTATATACCTCATGACTGGCTTATTTCACTTGGTATCTTCGAGATTAATCTGTATTGTAGCATGTGACAGGGTTTTCTTTTTCTTTCCTTTGGTACTGGGCTGCTCTACCTCTTAGTTACCTTTCCAGCTTTTTTCATTTTTTAAATTTTGAGACAGGTTTTCACAAAGTTGCTGAGGCTGGCCTTGAACTTCCAGTCTTCCTGCTTTAGCATCCCCAGTAGCTAGAATTATAGACCTGCCCTGCATTGGCAATTTTCCTCCTGTTTAAGGCCGAGTAATATTCCACTGTATGAATATAGCATATTTTGTTTGTCTTTTCACCCTTTGTTGGATATTTGGGCTATTTCTACCCCTTGGCTATTGTGAATAATGCTGCTGTGAACGTGGGTGTGCCAATATAAATTTCTCTTTAAGAGGCATTGCTTTGAGTTCCTTTGGATATATGCTCAGAAGTGGGGCTGCTGAATCACATGGTAGTTCTTTTTAATTTTTTAGAGGAACCATTGTATTCCCTAAACATTTTTACAAGTTTCTTTTAATTTTTGGTCATCTGAAAGTTGACAATGATGTCAAACCTGGATTGCTTCCTTAATTCACTTCTCCCCAAGTAGTGTGTTTTGATTTTATTTCTGTCTTTACTCATCTCTAAAAAATTTGGTTGTATTGTTTCTTTGACAGTTTCTTCTCTTTTCTTTTATTTATCCTTGTTCGGTTCATTGTCCTGTATTGAACCTCTATGACAGTCACTTTTTTTTTTTTTTTTTAAAGAGGTTGGGAGATTGCTTTGGCTTATTTAAACTTTCAAAAACTATATAACAAAAATGGATTTGTATTTTTTAGAGGGGAAATGGATTGAGGCACTCATGTTTAAAGTCAAATAGTTGTTTTTCATCTTTTGTTCTATTTTCATAGCATCCTGTTCTTGTTTTTTGGAAGCAAGGTGAAATGTCTTTTTTAGTCTCTGAGAATTCTAGTTATTTTTTAACAATTTTCTTTCATTTTTGACAGTTGTGTCTTCCCCTCACCCCTACTATTTACCTTTCTGCCTTTCAAAGAAGGAGAATGTATTTTACATGTCTGATTTTTCTTGTCTATTCATACTTTTCATAAAAATGCTGTACCACAAACCTGTACCCCCAAGCTTTCATTCTTAGATGTGAACAGAAAATTCACCTTAAATTTCTTAGGGAAATAGCACTTGTGTTTTGTCTGTTTGATGGAGACTGAGGTTGATGGTTTTCAATAACAATTAGTAGCTCCCTGTTTTTGTCCCATGTGCGATCTCATTTTACCGTGTCCATGCACATGTTATGTTTAAGTAGGATTTCCTCCCCATTTCTGATTTGTTGAACTGCTCATGCTTCCATTATGTTTATTTGATTGCTGTGCTTCTACTTAACATTTACCAACATTTTTGAATATTTCTACCTGTTTGTGGTGTCACTTCTTTTTTTTTTTTAAAACAACTTTATTGAGTTTTTCACATGGCCTAAGTTGCTCCAACACTCAGTTGTGTACGTGGTGCTGGGGTTTGAACCCGGGTCCTCGTGCTTGCTAGGCAAGCGCCGAAACCTCTGAGCCACCGCTCCAGCCCCATGGTGTCACTTCTTGTCTCGTTTCTAACTTTTCATAGTTGTGTGTCTGCAATCTAAAAAATTTTCTTTATTAACATTTTATGGAGTTAGGAAGGATTCAAGATAAATGGCTACATTCATCTGTCATGGATTAGAAATCCTTTTATCACATTGGTTAAAAAAAATTTCACAAGCAGTTAAGTAACATTAGGACATTTGTACAAAGATTATTTGATAAGAGTATAAATTTGGATAAATTTGATTATGACAAAATATTGAAATTTAAAGTTTCCTGTATCACTTTTTTTTTTTTAAAGACAGAGGGACAGTGAGAGAGAGAGAGAAAGAAAAAGAAACAATTTTTATTTAGTTTTTCATGTGCCTTTTGTTGCTCCGAGACTTTGTTGTATGCATGGTGCTGGGGTTTGAACTTGGCCAGGCAAGCATTGTAACCACTGAGTTCCAGTCCTCCTGTGTCACGTTTGATCCCCTTGCTTTTACCTAGTGTTTCCCCTACTTCATTTGAAAGTAATTTTAAAGAATTCTCAAAAAAAATTTGTAAATACATTAATTTAAATGACTTAATCTTTTATTGTAAGTGTTAGACCAGGCATCTGTTAAAACAGAATTGACATTTATTTTGGCTAAACAGTTTCTGTTCTGCATATGTGTTTACATAGCTTTTTCACACTCCATAATTGAACAGACTAAGTACCTTTTTTGGAAGGGGAATGGACTGTTTTACTGTGTTTGTCAAGGAAATGGGTATTAAATGGCAGAGAAACTGGTATAGAATTATTGTGTTTTATAATAAGAGTTTACTGAGATGTGATTTTTTTTTTTTAAAGAGAGAGAAGGGACAGTGAGGAAGAGAGAGAATCAGTTTTATTTAGTTTTTCATGCAGCTTTTGTTGCTGCAAGACTTCGTTGTGTTTGTGATGCCAGGATTACAACCTATGTCCTTACGCATGCCATGTAAGCACTGCAACCACTCAGCCACCACTCCTGCCCTGAGATGTGAATTTTTATGTTGGTATATGCAGTTTATTTGAATAGTTTTGCAACATGAAAATTTAAGTTAATTCTAAGAACCCCTGACACCTTCACCAGATTTTAGAGACATTGATATTTTACTATTCATTCCAAATTTCTCTCAGAAGGAAAGATGTTACCAACTTTATCTAAATATTATCATTCCATCACTTTTCTTCCCCTGAAATAACTCTATCAACATGGTCTTGATAGTAATTTTAGTTTTTATACTATTCAGACATGTTTTTAGTGTTTTTGCTACATATTCATGCATCTTATCTAATGTAAATTTCAATGTTACATAAGTGGCATGACATTCTTTCTAGCTCTCTTTTGATTTGAGGTTTGTTTATAGTGATACGTATAAATGTCATCTATACGTCTAACTTCTGAGTATTGCATTGCATCAGAATCATTATATGCTTTTCCCTGTGTGTGTATGAGAATTTCCATAGTTCCACAGGAAATTATGTGCATGTTTACTTTATCAGGTATTATTCGGGAGATTCATAATGCAGTTTTGGCACCTGTGTCTGCAATGTGACTTATTTTTTCCATATGGGATTTGTTGTTTGCTTCCAGGGATGGAACCCAAGGGTGCTTAACCACTGAGCCACATCTGTAGCCTGCTTTATTTTTTATTTTAATACAGGGTCTCACTAAATTGCTAAGGCTGGCTTTGAATTTGCAAACTTCCTGCCTCAGCCTCCTGAGCTGCTGGGATTACAGGCATGCACCACTCACCTGGCCCCTGTGGGAATTTTTAGGGTTTTGTTTTTATCACCAGTGTTGTGAAATGTCATATACCGTCTGGGGGGGGGGGGGTATAGTTCTACTCTCAACCTTTTTTTTTTTTTTTCTTTCCAAGAGTCAGTTTTTATTTTTTCATCTGGTTTTTTTCAGACACTTAGTTGTGTATGTGGTGTGGAGATGGAACCTGGATCCTTGTACATGCCAGGAAAGTGCTCTATCTCTGAGCTACCTCTCCAGTCCCTACTTTCAATCTTTATATTCATGTTTTTTAGTCCTGGGAACTTTCCTCTCCCTCCTCCTACCTCCTGCTGTCCTTCTTCCTCCTCCTCTTCCTCTTCCTCCCAATCTCCTCTCTTTCCTTCTCCCCCTCCTACTGCTTCTTCCCTTTCCCATTCCCCCTTGGGATTGAACCCAAGATTGCTTTACCACTGAGCTTAGTTACAGCCCTTTTTATTATTTGTTTTGAGAACAGGGTCTTACTGAGTTGCTTAAGACTAGCCTTGAACTTAAAATCCTCCTGCCTCAGCCTCCCAAATTACTGGTATTACAGGCAAGCACCACTACATCTGACTTTGGAAAACTTTTCTGAATGATTTCTTTTATATATTTTTTCTTTTCTTTCTATAATATCTACTAGTTGAATGTTGTACCCTAGAGTGGTCCTACAAACTATCTTAGTTTAATTCTCTCTATATTTTGAGTCTCTTCGTTGGTTGGTTTGATGGGGAAGAGGAGAGGGATGTGAGGAATTCTAATTCCTCCATAGAAGGAGGAGTTGGGAGAGGATGGGCTAATTAATATGTTCATCACCTTAAATGTTTATATTTTATTAATTATTATAAATATAATTATTTATATTATATTAATTTATATAATTGTAACTTTGTATCCCTCGGCCAACATGTCTACATTCTTCCTTCTCTCAATCACCATTCTACTAATGTCTGTTTCTGTGAATTTGATTACTTTAGACTTCTTTTACAGTCAGCCCTCCATGTTTGTGGATTATACATCTCTAAATTTAACCAGTTTTGGATTGAAAATATTCCTCCAAAAAGCAAAAGTTGAATTTGCTACATACCAAGCAGTATGCCAAATCTATGTGAATGTAGTAATGGGTACGTAAACCATGCTGTAGCCTTCCTCATTTTGCTGCACAGTCTCTCTCCAGCACTCAGTGTTTGAGCAGTTTGTCTTGCTCCCTGTTTGGGAACTCTGTATGTAGACCTGTGATGGTTGCATCTTTACTGAATATGTACAGGCTTTTTTTGTTGTTGTTGTTTTTTAGCAGGTATTATAAGTTCAAAGCCAGTCTCAGCAACTTCATGAGAGACCCTGTCTCAAAATAAAAACATATAAAGGGTTGGGAATGTGGCTTAGTGGTTGAACCCCTGTTGGGTTCAATCCCTTGCACCAAAAGAGGGGAATCGTGGAGTGAAAACTGACTAGTTGGGTACTTTAAAACTAAGGAGCTAATATTGAGACATTATTATTAACTGAAGTCTGTAATTTATTAATTCTTTTTAGTTTTTACCTAATGTCCTTTTCCTGTTTTAGGATCACATTAGCTGTATATTATGTAAATATACCACTTTATGTACCATATTACCTAAATATACCGCATAACATTTAGTAATCAAGTTTCGGTAGGTCCTTGCTTATCTGACAGTTTCTCAGATTTTTCCTTTTTTTTTTTTTTTAATGACCTTGACAGTTTTCCATAGTACTGCTCATTTTATAGAATAGACTTCTATTGGAATTTAATACTTTTCTCATGACTGGACTGGGTTCTGAATTTATTTTGGTAAAGTGCCATTTTTAACATATTATGTCGGGGTATATACTATGTATGTGACTTGTAACTGTCTACGTAGGCCTTCACTTGGCTGAGGTAGTGTTTGTCAGTTTTCTTCATGTGAAGCTACTTTATTTCTTCACTCCAATTTTCATATTGTGTTTCTTGCTAGGGATGTAGCTCACTTATCTAATATGTGAAAGGACTTGAGTTTGATCCCTAGTACCACTGAAAAAAAATTATAATAGCTTCATTTTGTGCCCTTTGAAAAGCAGTCACCACCCCCAATCCGTACCTAAGGAATGGGAAGTTATGCTGCAGCTCTTTGAGAGTGGAGTATTTACATAAATTATTCAGAATAATTCTGCTCTGAAGAGTTGTCTGATTTATTTATTCAGTTTTAGCACTGGGGATTTAACGCGGGTGCTTTACCATGAAGCTAATTCCCCAGCCCCTTTTTATTTATTTATTTATTATTTTTTATTTTATTTTATTTTTTTTTTAAAGAAAGAGGGACAGTGAGAAAGAGAGTGTCAGAGAATCAATTTTTATTTAGTTTTTCACATGACTTTCGTTGCTCTGACACTTAGTTGTGTATGTGGGTGCTGGGGTTTGAACCTGTGTATTCACTCATGCCAGGCAAGTGCCTTAACTGCCGAGCTACGCCTCCAGCCCTTTATTTATTTTTTTATTTTAGACAGGGTATCGCTTAGGGCTTAGGGCTTGCTAAGTTACTGAAGCTGGCCTGGAACCTGTGATCCTATTGCAGCCGGCTCCAATAATTTATTTATCTTTTTAAATAACTGTTGTTTTTTAAAGAGGGAGAGAGTATCGGTTTTATTTATTTTTTGATCTGACTTTTGTTTCTCTGACACCTACTTGTGTATATGGTGCTGGGGTTTGAACCTAGGTCCTCATGCATGCCAGGCAAGCTCTCCAACTGCTAAGCCACTGCTTCAGCCCCTAAATATTTTTTTTTTTTTTTTTTTAAAGAGAGAAGAGGAGAGAGAGAGAATCAACTTTAGTTAGTTTTTCATCTGGTCTTTATTGCTCCAACACTCAGTTGTGTACGTGGTGCTGGGGTTTGAACCCAGGTCCTTGCATATGCCATGCAAGCGCCATACCGCTGAGCCACCGCTCCAGCCCCCTAAGTAATTTTTGTAATAAAGTTTTTATTTTGCTTTGTTTTGTTCTTTTGTTGTTATTTTAATTATTACATGTGGTACTGGGGATTGTACCTAGAACTTTGTGCATGGTAGGCCTGCACTCTACCAACTGAGCTACCTCTCTAGCCCCTCTAGTAATTTATTTTTAGTAGTATGGATTCATGGATATTTGTCTTACACTTCAGGTTATAATCTACTATTTCTTATTTTTTTCCTCAGATCATTTATTAAAATAAAATTTGTTTGATCTACCATAGGCCAAAAGTGGCAGTAACTTCTCAGAAATAGAATCAGTGGGTCAGCTTCCAATTATTGTATAGTGTTGGTGTTTTGGAGAAATGTTTCTAAGCTATTCTACCTACCATGATTGGTAAAATCACAGGTGTAGGAATTTTTCACCAGTTTTTCTAGTAAACCTCTTTGTACCTCATTTTTCTCTGTTGTAAAATGAGAATGTTAAGAGTGCTAACCTTATTGGGTTGTTAAAATTAAATGATACAGTGCACAACAGTAACAGTGCTTGATATATAGTGCTTGGCATATATACACATACCAAAGGTAAGCATCATCATTATTATTTTTTTTAAAGTAATCTTTATTTAGTTTTTCATGTGACTTTCATTCCTCAGACACTTCGTTGTGTATGTGGTGCTGGGGTTTGAACTCGCGTCCTTGCGCTTGTCAGGCAAGCACCGTAACCGCAGAGCCACCCCTCCAGCCCAACATTATTATTTTTATGTTACTTTTTTAGTCAAAAGAATAACATACAAGTTTTCAGAAACCCTGGGGAAAATCTTGTCCACGAGCCAGAGAGAGGCTTGCCTGACGCCACGTCATCCTTTCAGTAGAAAGCAGATGGGATTGACAGATTGTGGTGTTCTTGCAAGGTTTGCCAATGTCCATGTGCCCCTGTACCAGAAAGTGTGCTAACTTCAGTAAGGAGGAGAATTTTGCAATATCTGAATGACTTTTGTGGAAATAGTTTGTTTTTTTCTTAGCACAGGGGCTCAAATCAGGGCTTTCTATACTGAGCTACATTTCCAGCCCTTTTTTACGGTTTTATTTTGAGACAGGGTCTTGCTAAGTTGCTTAGGGCCTCTCTTGAGTTGGCTGAGGCTGGCTTCTTCCTCAGCCTTCTGAGCTGCTAGAATTTACAGGCATGTGCCACCATGCCCAGACCTTTTTGTTTTATTTCGAGACAGGGTCCAAGTTGCCTGCACTGGCCTTGAACTTGAGATCCTCCTGCCTCACCTTCCCAAGTTGCTGGGATTATAGGTGTGTGTCATTATACTGGGCCTTCACTGGAGTTTGATGATTTACTCTGTCTAAAGATATTTGGTCTCTTTGAGAATTGTTTGCTTGATATTTAATACTCGATTTTCTAGAGTAGAATTTAAGAGTTAAATGTTTGTGAAGCATTGAAAACAGAGTTTGTCATAGAATAAGAACTTTAGAAGTACTTGCTTATATAATAATAAAGAGCATATTATGACTGTGTGTTATAATGAACCTTTGATGCAGAATTAAAAGAAATATTAAGAGGTGGGAGGATCATTGGTCCTCTCAGATGAGTCCAGATTGTCCCTAGAGAAGCTTGATTTCAGACCATATCTCTCTACAGTGTGTCCCATCATTCTGTTTGCCAGCTAAAGATTCTTCCTTATGTATAGGACTGGTAAAAGTAGAAGTAGTATCTGCCATTTGTAATTATTAGAGTATAAAGGGTGAATAAAATTGTTACGGCAGTTTTTTTCTATGTCCTGCAATTTAAATTTCTCTGGGATCAAAAATATCCAAGTGTGGTTCCTGGCACGATCAGGCACACACCTGCAATTTAGGAAAAGGGGTCATAATTTTGGTAGAACCTAGAGGGACAGCATTAAATTGGATTAAAAAATTCTTGTTGTGGAGAATTTCAGGTGTACATAAAGGTACATAAAGGAGGCCAGTGAGAGCAGAAAGGGATGATGGAAGAGTTACTGGAAATAAGGTTGAAGAAGGGAGCAGGAATCAGATCACAAAGAACTGTCATATGTTTGGGTTTTCTTCTAAATTCAATGGGAAGCCTAAAGAGACATAATTCCATTACCTTTAAGAAAGATAAAAGAAACTGTCAGAAAATGAGAACTTCATTTGGTCCATTGGGATAGTGAAGCTACTAAAAGAGAGAAGTGGAACAGTTTGGTACATCTTTCAAGGTGGAATTGATGGAATTTGCCATTGAAAGTGTGTGAAAGAAAGCAGAATCAAAATCCTTACGTCAGCATTTGGTGGTGTGTGGATGACGGGGACTCTACTGGGGATAGAACCCAGGGTACTTTTCTCCTGAGCTACATTCATGAGCTTCCTTTTTAAAAATTTTGAGAGAGGGTCTTACAGATTTTCCAAAGCTGTCCTCAGACTGGGAATTATCTTGCCTCTGCCTCTCAATTTGCTGAGATTACAGGTGTATACCACCATGCCTGGCAAAAATTAGCACACTTTTAATATCTACTATAGCATGTGTTGGTAGGTAAGAGCGTGAACTCTGGAGATAGATAGCCTGGGTTAGAACAACTCTGCTACCTACTTTGACGTGTTGAAGACAATAATGTACTTTATAAGACTGTACTTTATAAATGAGTTGATATAGATGAATTAACAGGCTGTAGTGTTCAGTCATATTGAAGAGACTAGGTTTCTACAAGGGTAACTGAGTCTACATGTTAGGCATATGGAAAAGTTGTTTTATGTTTTAGTGTAGTTTTTTTGCTGCTAACTAAAATCTGCATTAATATTGCTTTTTTTGTTAAGTCCCTGAAAGTGTGCTTATACTACAGTATCTTAGACTAAAGAATTATCTTGCAACTCTTATCAGACATGTTGGATTTTTGCTAACATCCTTCATGATATAGTATTTATATCAATGTCCAGGGAAGTATCCGTTATTCTTATCTGTCAGATTATAAAATAAGGATTTTGTTCAGTTTGTTATAGAATTGGAATTTAATTAGGTAGAATTTGATACTTGCACTTATAGCATAGCAGCACTAAATGTTTAGTCTTTAGTGCAAAATATTGTCTAAATTCCTTTTAGAAAGGAAGTTTTCCTTCTGTTACTGTGATATACGTGTCTTCCTGAATTTGTGACACGTTGTAGTATAGTTTGATGCTGTCTGACAGAGGTGGCTGCTTCTCAGTTCTGATCCTGAATTGAGTGTAAAATTCATAGTTTTATTTATTATTTTGATATTAAGGTTCACCAGAGAGTTTATTTCCTCAAGGAAAGGACAGTATATTTTATTATATTTTTTAAAGAAAGGGCAGTGAGAGAGAAAGAATCAGTTTCATTCAGTTTTTCCTGTGGTCTTCATTGCTCTGAACCTTCGTTATGTATGTGGAGTTGGGGTTCTAACTTGAGTATTCATGCATGCCAGGCTAGTGTCATTACCGCTGAGTCACCGCTCCAGCCCTGACTGTCTATAGCTATCTCTGTGTGTGTGTGTATGTGTGTGTGTGTGTATTAAAGAGAGAGGGATGGTGAGAGAGAGAGAATTAATTTTATTTAGTTTTTCATGTGGCTTTCCTTGCTCCGACACTTTTACGTGGTGCTGGGATTTGAATCTGTGTCCTTGTGCATGTGAGGCAAGCACTGTAAGTGCCAAGCCACTGTTCCAGCCCCTTGAATATCAATATATTGATATTTATAATAGTTTAGACTTTTATGGGTTATAGATTCTGATTGCTAAAAGAGGATTCACTTGCTAGGTGCAGTAGTGCATTATTTTAAGCTACTTGGGAGGCTGAAGCAGGGGACTCTTAAGTTCAAGGCTAGCCTGGGTAATTTAGTGAGACCCATTTCAAAAAAAGAAAAAAGATTTCATTCAAAAGAATTTCTACCTGGGATAATATTCATTAAATGGTATTAAAATTTAAGTGATTTTATTTTTATTATGTCCACATGTTTACGATTAAAATGGAAAAGGTATACAGTGTATCTTCTGTCTCCCGGCCTCTTGACATCTCTTCCCCCAAATTTCTAGTTCTGGTATACTTGCAGAGAATGAAATTCATGTCGCATACACACACACACACACACAAGTATGACTTGAATAAGATTGTCCTATCAGTGTTGGTATTTTTCTGAATAACTCTTCAGGAGAATGATTACAAAGCCTTTGATCTTTGTCAATGTGATACGTGGGATAAATAATATTTCAATGTAGTTTTAATTTTCATTTCTCTTCCTTTAATGTTGACCACAGTTTAAAATCCATTTGTGGGTTTTTTTTAATATAAAAGAAACTAACTTGTGATATGAAATTTCTTGATATCCTGTAGAGTGGTGTTTTACTTTGTGCTTTTTATAAATGGGGCTTAGGGTTTCAGAGGTCTCAGTCTGTAGAAGGTTGGTTCCATTCCTCAGGACTGAACATCATGGCAGAGTAGTGTGGTGGAGGAAGTTGGTTCAGGGCATTGCAATCAGCAAGCAGAGAGCGAAAGTTGGTAGTTTTTTAAAATTAAAAAATATGTTTACATCCTTCAAAGAACCAAATGATCCTACAAGCCTTGGGACTTCCTACCTTCCTCCTCTTGGAGAAGTTTGCCTAGAAGCAACCAGTTGGAACTCTTTAACATCTAATTCCTTTACAGATTTATCTTCTCATCTCTAAATGCAGTGCTTCTATTGGGGCTTCTTGATTTTTCTGTTGTAGGAATTATGCAGTTCTTTTCAGTTCTTTGCCCTTGTTACTCTTCCACATTTCATGATAGCACTGCTTTTTATTAATTCTTGACACCAGTGCTATTGTGACTCTTGAGATTTTGTGTGAAATAATTTTCTTCTCTGAAAGCTTACAGTCTCCTTTCCCGGACTTCAATGTTCTGAAATTTTTGGTAGTGTATCTTATTTCTGTTTTCATTCATTGTGTTTGGCATGGGGTGGGCCTTTCTGTCTTGAAATTCATGAATTCATGCCCATCAGTTTGGAAATTGAATTATCTTTTTAAAATTTCTTCATTTTAATTTTCTATGTCTTCTTACTCCTGTTTTTTGGCTCTTGAATGGCCTAGGCCAGTACTCTTGTAATTTACCATCTCTGTCTTGTGCTCTGATTTCTTGGAGTTTTCTTCAACCTTTATCTTCTCAGATTTTTTAACATTGTTTTTACTTTATGGAGACTCTTGTTCCTCTGAATGTTCTTATTTTCCTTTTAATAATGCTCTGTTTTGGATTCAAAATATTGTCTTCATGAAAGCTTTTTTTTCCCCTGTTTTTTGTTTTGCTTTTTTTTCCCATCCTTTCTTTCATCTTTCTGTACATTTTCTTTTTCTCGCAAAATTCCTTTCTCTTCCGGTATTTCCTTTCCTGCCTGTTTTGATCTCTAATATGCATGATTAGAAAAATTCTTTCATGTTTGTCCGTGAACGGTCTGCTTATATTTTAAAGTAGACATTAATAAGAAGCTCTGTGCCTGTTGGTGTTTCCTGTGGGGTTCACTGCGTGGTGATTGAGTAGCCTCCGATGTTAATACCTTTTGAGACTCTTCTCATCTTTTGTTTAAAGAATGTAAATCTGGTGCCAGAATTTTGGAAGCCAATTGACTGAAAAAGGTTACTAAATCAAATAAGTGTATATATTTTCATTTAGTTTATGTTTTAACTCTGTTTCCTAATTTTTTCCTGTTTCCTATCTTAATCTGTTTGGTATTATTCAGTTGCGAAAACCTCATGGTACTTTTTTTTTTAAAACCTGGACTGGAATGGAGAGTTGTGGGGAGTCCAACCACTGAACTCATTGAGTTCCAAGTTTTCAGTTCTGTGACTATTTCAGAGAAAATGACACAGGTTAAAATTGGTTGGAAATCATAATGTAGAACTTTATTATTATGTATGCAAATATAGATTATCCTATAAATAGGACAGGACACTAGGACAATATAGTACATTATGCAAACAAGTTGTGTTTTATATTGAGCAAATATGATATCCTGTCATGTTATACACTATAAACGAAGTGCTTTTTTCTCTCTTTTCTATTTTTGAGACAGGGGGTCTTAAATTGCTGAGGCTGGTCTCAAACGTTGTAATCCTTCTGCCTCAGCCTCCCAAGTTGCTGGGATTACAGGTGTGCACCACTGTGCCCAGTCAAAAGTGACTTTCATGATCTGGGAACAAAACACTTCAAACTTACTTTTTAATTTTATTTTTATTTACTCTTTCTTTCTTTATTTGGTACTGGGAGTTGAAGCCAGTGACGCTTAACTACTGAGCCACATCCTAACTCCTTTTTATTTATTTATTTTTTTTTGTGAGGCAGGGTCTTGCTAACTTGTTTAAGGCCTTGCTGAAGTGCTGAGGCTGACTTTGAATTTGGGATCCTCCTGCCTCATCCTCCAGAGCTGCTGGGATTACAGGCGTGTGCCATTGTTCCTGGCTTACATATGTTAAATTTTTGACCAAAAAAAATTTTTTTTTATTTTATAAATAGGTTGTCTGTTTTGCACACCATAACTTCATTTGACATCATCATTGTTTCTACCATTTGAGAGTAACAGCTTCTTTTCTTTTTTTTTTTTTTAAAGAGAGAGGGACAGTGAGAGAGACAGAGAAAGAGAGAAACAACTTTATTTAGTTTTTTACATGGCTTTAGTTACTCCAACACTTAGTTGTGTATGTGGTGCTGGGGTTTGAACCCAGGTCCTCGTGCTTGCCAGGCAAGCGCCGAAACTGCTGAGCCACCGCTCCAGCCCCAGTAACAGCTTCTTGTGCCAATTCTGATACTATCTTGAACAGTAGTAGGTTTGAGAGTGTTAAGCTTTCTTCCTTCATCTGATTTCTGGTTGCATTGTGTTAAGTATGCTAAGCAGATGTCTCTTTTGAAATCCTACAACTTTGTAAGAACTTCTTGCTTTGTTCACAAATTTGTGAACAATCCACACGTTTACATATACATATCAATTATTCAAATGAACAAAGTCCAGTACTCCTCCCTCCCTTTGTTTTAACCTCTAATAGAAATGGAACATTTGGAAACCAATCATTTATCTACACCACCACTTGAAATTGTTTCAGGACTCTCTACCTTTGATTGAGGCATGTTGGTTCTATTCTTCATTTCTTTTTTCCATATTTGAACTTTGGTGGTTCTGCAGTAGCATAGTTGATTCCAACAATGACACCATTTTATGTAACCATCTTAATATGAGAATTCCCTTACTTGAATTTGTAATCATATACATTTCTTGTTTTTACATCAGTGTTGTTGGTGTCAGAGGATAGTTGTTTAGTCTTTTTTATTCTTGTGGTACCTGTAAACTTGGAATCCAGTTTTTCAAAGGTACCGAGTCATAACCAGCGAATAATAGATTGTTGAAAAAAATAGTGTGATTGTGGATTCTATGCCACTTCAAGCATTTGTAGAACTAAACTACTTGACTCTCAGGCAAATGATCATCATTGGAGCTTTCTTGAGTCCTTTTCCACAGGACAAATCCAAGTTAAACAGTGTCCTGATACTCTGTACAATGCCCAGCATTTATAGCCAAGTCTTATTGCTTATAAACTGTTTCAGCACATTGTGTCCATAGTGTCTGATAATCATTGCTTCCAGCTGCCTAACATTCCAAATTCCAGAAGATACCAAATTTCATCCATGACTTTTTTTGTTTTTTTCCCTGCTTTGTGGTGCTGGAGACTGATCCCAGTGGCTTTCCACCACCGAGTCAAATATCTACCCTTTTTAACTTATTTTTTGAATCAGAGTCCTACTAAGTTGGTGAAACTAGCCTTGAACTTGCAATCCTTCTACCTAAACCTCCTGAGTTGCTTGGGTTAAAGTATAGGTGTGTGCCATTGCCCCTGGCCTCACTCATGACTTTTGATTTATGTTTAATAGAGGAAAAAATATAAAACCTTTTTCCTTCTGCATTCTCTTTTGCCATTTGTTATTGTTGCTTCCCTCCCTCCCCCCCTTTGGATAGTGCTGGTAATCAAAACCTGGGCACATCATACGCACATGATACGCAAGTGCTCACTCTAGCACTGAGCTACCCCAGGTTTACAATGCATTTTTTAAAAATGATAAACATTCCCCAATTTTTTTTATCATTAGACCATTTTTTTTTTATCGAGGGTACTTTGTGATAACCTGAAAATACAGATTCCTAAAATAAATATGGGGATTTTTTGGTTTTTGTTTTTTTCTTGTGGTTCTGGAAATTGAAGCCACAATGCACCGATCTACATCCACAGTCCTTTTATATTTTATTTTGAGAAAGGGTCTTGCTGAGTTGCTGAGACTTGTGTGTCCCACCATGCCAAGCCAGATGATAGTTTTTTTTGTTGTTGTTTTACTTTTTAATTAAGGAGTTATTGTACAATCATAAATGCGTATAAAGTAGCAATGTGATATGCATTTGTTCCTAAACTAGAATTACCCCCACATCGCCCACACCCCAGTCTCTTAATTCTTCTATATTTTACCCCATAAGTGATATAAATGCTTAGATTGTGAATTTTCCAGAATTAAATGATTATGCAAGTATTATTTGGATTCTCAGGGGTATAAAGAGTGTTGATTATCTCCCTAGATCCTTCCCTATTCCCTCTCCCCACTTATTTCCTCCCCATCTATGGTTGCCCTAAATTATGTGTTGCTGCGCCTTTGCTGGGTCTGATACATGAGGTTGACTACTGCCTTTCACTCAAGCCTAGGTTTAGCTCAGGCCTCCACAAATGAGTGAAAATCATTTGGCCCTTAACTCTCTGGGTTTGGCTAATTTCACTCAGCATGATTTCTTCCATTGCTATCCATTTACCTTAAAAGGCTACAATATCATTGTTTCTAATTGCTGAGTGGAATTCCATTTTATATATACCAGAGTTTTTGGATCCATTCATACAGTGAGGGGCATCTGGGTTAGTTCCATAGTTTACAGATGATAAGTTTTGATTGGAGTGGTTTTTAACATTTCATATAGGGCATAGTTGGCTTGAAAAGCTTTTTTTTTTTTTCCCTTCCCCATCTGGCTTTTGTTTTTCTGACACTTAGTTGTTTATGTGGAGCTGAGGTTTGAATCTGGGTCCTCCTGAATACCAGGCAAGCACTGTACCACTGAGCCACCGCTGCAGCCCAAGGTTTTTGTTTTTGTTTTAAGTTGGAGAATAGGATGTGGTTCCATCATTTTGAGTGCTTTGGGCAAGAAGCCTACATACTATTCTAATTTATATCCAGAAATTGACATATCTGGTTAAAAGCCTTAAAAAAGAATCAGATACAAACTCATATATTAGATCCATAGAACAAAAATGCAATATGTTAATATTTATAAAATATAGTTGCAAGATACTTCATAAGATATTTGAACAAGCTATGATGTATACCTGTACAAAAACGCAAATGTTTAATCCCATTGTCAAATATTTTAAGAATAACAAGGAATGATAGGAAGGGAGAAGGGGAAATGTTGAAACTAAGATAAAGCAAGGTACATTCCAAGCAATTATAAATGTCACTATATAGACTATAGCCATATATAAAAACATAGTTCTTCGTAGGTATAAGAATTATGTCACTGTATTTGGGTTTTTTAGGAACAATATAGGACCCAGAAGAAAGCAAGGGATCTGGGGACCAGAGGAGGGAGGTAGAGGGATGTGTGTGTATGGGGGATATTGAACAAATTGTATTGCTGAATTGTGTGCATCTAGAAATATGTGACAACTAATCCCAACATTATGTAAAACTATAATGCACTAATAAAAATAAATTTTAAAAATTAATTAAAAAAGAATTAGATAGTCTTTATGAAATGCTAACATATCCAGTTGAACTGTCTATCCCTTGTGAAACGAATTCTTGTTGTGTACAATCATAACTCAGGAGCATTTGGTAATTCAGTTACTAATCAGATCTTGAAACCAGAATTTCACAACAGGCAGAGGCGTTCTTTGTCTTGGAAAACACTTGGTACAGCTGGGGATCAAACACAATGTGCAGCCATTCTTTTCCTTGGTTCCTGTAGTTCACTGCCCAGATTTTCACTTGTGTTTATGTTTTGGGTACAAGTTTAGTGTTCTTTTTTTTTTTTTTTTTAAAGAGAGAGGGACAATGCAAAGAGAAAGAATGAAAGAATCAGTTTTATTTAGTTTTTCTTCTGGTTTTCGTTGCTCTGACACTTTGCTGTGTACATGGTGCTGGGTTCGAAACCCTGTCTGCATCCTTGCACATGCCAGGCAAGTGCAGTAATCTCTGAGCCACCGATCCAGCCCTCTCAATTAGCTAGGACGATAGACACTTGCTATCTTGAGAATGTGATTTATGTGTTTTTATTCATTATCAGCAGATGTTTATTTTTTAAGCATTAGAGATTTCTTGATTCTTTTGGGACCATTTTGTTTGGTTTTTTGAAGTCCAGATCTCTGTGTATATTCAAACAGATAGTTTGTTTTCTGGGCTTCCTGATATGAAATGTTCCAAGGTCATATCAAAATGTATGGCACCTGGTCTGATAGTTGTTTTTGAAATTCACATGAATAAATTTTCATGGTCAAACCTTATAAATATGATCCTGTGAAATTGAATGTTAGTTAAAATGCTTTTTGACTATAGTATGAGAGTAAGCCATTACTTCTTTAAAAAAATCCAAAGCAGGTGCTGCTTGTCAGTAATCCCTGATACTTGGGAGTCTGAAGTAGGGATACTGGGCAACATATTGAGACCTCTTCTCAAATAATTTTTTAAAAAATTTAAAGTTTAGGTTCAAGCAGTTAGGGGTCCAGACCTCTCACTCTCATTCTTGCTTAAGCCAATATGTATCTCCACTGTTGAGGACCCTACCCCTCACCACTGCTTACACCCATGCAGAATCAAGAGAGACAGATTAATATTTTACCTTCAGTGCCGTATTCAGAACACAGGCATGACACTTTCACCTTAATTTGACTCAAAATAATTGAGATAAAAGCTTTATTAAAGGGCAGAGGCTATCCGAAGGGAAATAAATGTAGAGCATGAAAGCCAAGCACATGATCTAGTTTATGCTTGTCTTCTGGGCCGCAGGGCTTCCTTTGTATAGGATGGCTCCTCAGTTGCCTCCATGTGGTGGAGGCCCTGTTAACATCTGTTCCTCCGGATCCCTTTCCTGGGTGCTGGGCCCCCAACCCCAGCCCTAAGGTCCTTTTCTGAAAGAACAAGGCTCTTCTACTACATAGATTGATTTTTATTTTTATTTTTTTTGCCTGAGGCCGTTACCTTTATTGTTCAATACAAGTATTGGCTTTGTCCTTCAGGGAGTCCACCCTAGGTCCAGGGAGGAGTGTGGCTATAAAGATCTATCACATTTATTGGGAATGGAGGTGTTTGCTTGGTTAAGCCACTGTCTTCAAACTAATTTAAAAAAAATCATCTTCTGTACTCGGTGGTTACAGCTCTTGCCTGGCATGTGCGAGTACAAACCCCAGCACCAAGTGCACAACAGTCTTGGAGCAGTGAGAGCCACATGAAAAACTAAATTTTCTCTCTCTCTCTCACTATCCCTTTCTCTTTTAAAAAAAAATCATTTTCTGACATTTATTCACTGTTTGTTTTGGCAGGGGAAATAAACAAGCTACTGTTGTGGAAGGTAGAAGTTTATACAGAAGGGTTATTAACTATGCAAAGTAGCAAGTGCTAAGTGTTGATGGCAATGAAGTGTTAATGAAGTGACTTGGGGAAAGGATTTCTCGAAGACTTCAAACCTGGCTTTCCAGGAATGATAGGACTCTGCAGAGTTGGGAGGGTAAAGAAGGAGGACATGATTTTAAAAAATAATTAGGTCCTAGGGATGTAGATTAGTAGTAGAGTGCTTGTCTAGCATGCATGAGGCTGTAGGTTTGCTCTTCAGCACTGGGGGAAAAAAAGAAAAGAAATAATATATGTCCTAATTATGGCAGACAAAAATAGTCCTTAATTTTTGAGTTACATTAGAATCAATTACTACAAATATTTAGTGCAGTTACTTTCCCCCTGTTTTATATATATATGTGTGTGTGTGTGCGTGTGTGTGTATGTATGTGTGTGTATATGCATGTCATCTGGTGTTTGAAGATTGAGGTTATTTTGTGATACCCTATTTCGTACTATTGTTGTCAATTTTGTTTATAATTGTGTGTATAAATGTAGAATAACATTGAGCTTGATTGTAAACTGAGGACAAACTTGAGGTTTGTTCCACTTAATGTAGTGTGATTAATGAGAACAGTCTGCCAGCAGTCTGCCAACAAAGGCAATGGCTTAAACTTGAAATTTGATTTTTTTTTTTTAAAGGGACTGATGCCTTTTTTTTAAAGAGAGAGGGGCAGTAAGAGAGAGAGAATCAATTTTATTTAGTTTTTCATGTAGCTTTCGTTGCTCTGATACTTCGTAGTGTACATGGTGCTGGGGTTTGAACCTGCGTCCTTGTGCATGCCAGGGAAGTGGTATAACCTCTGAGTCACCAGTTCAGCCCCAAAATTTGATTTTTTAAAAAATGATTCTTCAGATTAGTTTTCTTGTTGTTTATCAGAGTTTATCACAAATTGATTTTAAGTTAGGTATATTTAATATTTTTAGGAATAGTAGGGTATTTTATATTTTGAATCTTGTTTTATATAATTGGAAATTAGTTTGTTTTTTTCTAGTAACTATGAATTCCGGACTTTATTAAGTAATCAAGACCGAATACCAGGGCTCGAGTGCTCAGCGGTTGGAGCACTTGCCTTTCATGCCTGAGGATTTGGGTTTGAATCCCAGCAATGCATACAGTGTCTGAGAAACAATGGCCAGATGAAAAAATAAATAAAATTGATTCTCTCTCTCTCTTTCTCTTCCCCTCCCTCTCTCTCACTCTGTCTTTTAAAAAAAAAACAACAACAGAAGAATAGCAACCGTACCATTGGGCAACACTTGCTTTTGTGATTTTTGTTAGAGGGAAAAGATCATCTCTATTAACTATCAGATTTGTTCACTTTAAGCCCTTTGTAGTTTAGGTAGAGATCAGGGAATTCTAATGCTCAATTCAGAAAGCTTTATTCTATGTTAATAGTAAAGTTGGGCCAGGAGATGTGGGGGATGCATAGCAGTATTTTACAGTTCTAAGGATTTTAGGACTTTTGCCTTTTTAAAGAAAGAAGGGAGAGAATAAGAAAGAATTATTTGTTTATTCATCTGGCTTTTGTTTCTCTATCACTTTAGTTGTTTATGTGGTATTGGGGTTTAAACCCAGGTCCTTGTGCATGCCAGGCAAGTGCTCTACTGCTGAGCCACTGCTCCAGCCCCATTCTAAGTCTTTTTCAACCAACATGAGGTAGCTACTTCATGGATTGCAAAAGCTCAGCAATATGAAGTATGTGCTTTATCACCATATTAAAGTTATGTTTATTTTTAACAGAGTCCAAGTAATGATGTATTATTTTTTATTTGATATACTTTATACTTGATAAAACCAAATGTTTGAATCTAGGCATGTTGGTGTATAGTTCCAGATACTCTGGAGGCTGAGGCAGGAGGATCTCTTGAGCCCAAGAGTTCAAAGTCATCCTGTCTCCTTAAAAAGCCACCACCATGGGCTAGAGCAGAGTCTCAGTGGTTACAGCACTTGCCTGGCATACTCAAGTTTGAGCCCCAGCACCACGTACACAACGAAGTCTGGGAGCAATGAAAGCCGCATGAAAAACTAAATAAAATTGATTCTTTTTCTCTCTCTCACTGTCCCTCTCTCTTTAAAAAAGAAAAGCAGAAAACAACAATAAAAAAAAACCATCACCAAATGTTTGTAGAATGGAGATTTTTGTATTTTAATTGAATTTTAGAGTTATCTTTAGGATCACTAGGAAGAATGTTGATTTTCATACTTGTTTTTGGAAGTCTTTCTAAATGTATTAACCATTTTTTTATTGAACAAGATGACATACTCTAAATATTCTCATTCAGTCTTATTGTATAGATATATATGAAACCCTAAACTTACCTTGTAAATTGAATTTTTAAAAAATTCTTAACTAAGTTTTATGTTTTGGGTTTTCTTTCTCCTACAAACAGTGATTCTCAGTTATCTACACATTGAAATCACCAGAATAACTGTAAGAAATATTGATAGCCAGTGGGTCCTACCTCTAGAAATTCTGATTTAATTTGTTCAGTTTTAATGTACCAGGGTTGAAAAAAAGAGGGATATAGGGAGAAGTTTCTTGGGGTTTTGTTTTGTTTTTCAGTATATAAGAATAATAATGAAAAGTATACTTGAGATAGGAGTTGATAGATACATTTGCTATCAAATTTAAACATTTAACAACTTACTTTTTTTGTTTCAGATTTCATTATTAAACATGGGTGCATTTTTGGATAAACCCAAAACTGAAAAACATAATGCTCATGGTGCTGGGAATGGTTTACGTTATGGCCTGAGCAGCATGCAAGGATGGAGAGTGGAAATGGAAGATGCACACACAGCGGTTGTAGGTATTCCTCATGGCTTAGAAGACTGGTCATTTTTTGCAGTTTATGATGGTCATGCTGGATCCCGAGTGGCAAATTACTGTTCAACACATTTATTAGAACATATCACTACTAATGAAGACTTCAGGGCAACTGGCAAAGCAGGATCAGCTCTTCAACCTTCAGTGGAAAATGTCAAGAATGGTATCAGAACTGGCTTTTTGAAAATTGATGAATATATGCGTAACTTTTCAGACCTCAGAAATGGGATGGACAGGAGTGGTTCAACTGCAGTGGGAGTTATGATTTCACCTTCACATATCTACTTTATCAACTGTGGTGATTCACGTGCTGTTCTGTCTAGGAGTGGACAAGTCTGCTTTTCTACCCAGGATCACAAACCTTGTAATCCAAGGGAAAAGGAGCGAATCCAAAATGCAGGAGGCAGCGTAATGATACAGCGTGTTAACGGTTCATTAGCAGTGTCTCGTGCTCTGGGGGACTATGATTACAAGTGTGTTGATGGCAAAGGCCCAACAGAACAACTTGTTTCTCCAGAGCCTGAGGTTTATGAAATTTTAAGAGCAGAAGAGGATGAATTTATCATCTTGGCTTGTGATGGAATCTGGGATGTAATGAGTAATGAGGAGCTCTGTGAATTTGTTAAATCTAGGCTTGAGGTGTCTGATGACCTGGAAAATGTGTGCAATTGGGTAGTGGACACTTGTTTACATAAGGTATGTAAGTTTTTTTGTTATAATTAAAATGGCATATTAATTTTGAAAAGACACAGTAAGTAAATTTAAGCAAACAGAATTTTTAAAGTTGTAAGTATTAAAATACACATCTGTTAGGGAAGATGTGTATTTTAAAATAATTGATTCACAGTAATGAAACACTGACTTATTTTGTTTGGTTGGTTTTTGTTGTTACCATCCCTTCTGCCCCAACCTTTTTTTTTTTTTTTAATATATATTTTTTTTTTTAAAGAGAGAAGCAATGTTTATGTAGTTTTTCATATGACTCTCATTCCTCAGAGACTTCATTGTGTACGTGGTGCTGGGGTTTGAACTCGTGTCCTGGCGCCATAACTGCTAAGCCACCGTTCTAGCCCCTGCTGCCCCAACCTTTTAATTTGAAAATTAAGTTTAATAAATTGAGATGTTTGCTGTCAATAAAGTACTTTATGACATTGCTATGGCAGAGGTACCTATACAGAATTGTGCCTTTTGATTCAAATTTGTACTGTTGTCAGCAACTATCTTATGCATGGTTTTGAAGCATCTTTATAAAATGTTTGTAGTAGATTTCTATGCTCTGTATATGAAAAGGTCAGGAGCCACAAATCATTGGAAGGTATTCCAAGCCTAACTAAAAATTTAGATCTGAGCCTTTTAGGAGATAAGACTAAAACTGAAATAAAGGTTTGAGTTGTATTATTGTCATTGTCTAGTGAAAGGTGCTTTTTCCTATGTATAAAATCTGAAAGGAATTTATATGTAACTCTACATAAGTAACCCCTGGGGTCAGTCCCCAGTACCAAAAATTAAAATTAAAGACTTACATAAAATGTAATCCTATGAATAATTCCTATGGAACACTAATTTTCTATGCATCTTAACTTGATACAGTAATAGCAGAAAAATCTATAATAGATAATTGGCAACTTCTTCTTTTTTTTTTTTTTTTTTTAAAGAGAGGACAGTGAGAGAGAAAGAGAATCAGTTTTATTTAGTTTTTCATGTGATCCTCATTGCTCTGACTCTTCATCATGTATGTGGTGCTGGGGTTTTAACTTGTGTCCTCACACATGCCAGGCAAGTGCTAGAACCTCCGAGCCACAGCTCCAGCCCCAGTTGGCAGCTTCTTGAATGTCTTCAAAATATTCAGTTATTTCAAGTAGGTTTTTGAATGCATCTGTATGGAAATCAGTTAAGTTTTTAGTTCTCTGGTAGGTGGCTGGAGTGGACAGTGTACATATTCTTTGACTCTGACTAAAAAGATATCAAGAAGAAACTGACCTGGGCAACAAAGAGTTTGACTCATTTATTCTGTCTAGATTAGAACCATTCTATCTCCTGACTACATAAATTGCTCTGAAAAGTGCATGCTAGTCAGAAAGTTTCTCAGGAGGACTCTCTGGATCTGTGGAAATACTCAGGTTTTAGCAACATACTTCATTTCCTTTCTATAAAATCCTTTTCTGAAAGGATTTTAATGACTACTTCTACTTCCTCCAATTTTTATTTTTAGCACAATATTACCCATGTTGTTTCTGAATGGATTAAGTACTGAAGGATAGGTGGTTGTCAGTGCTCAAATAGTAAATGGCTCTAAAAATGTCTTTCTCTTCAGACCCTAAATGAAGTGATACTGACCCACACCTTTTTGAAGGCATGTTATTTGGTTGAATAAACAAAAACAGCATTTTTTCCAGTTTTTTTTAAAAAAAGTAGTGCTTGTTACTGAAGATAATACAGAAAATTCAAAGAAAACATTCAAAATTTTGCCACACGCCTAAGTCAACTACTTTCTTTGTGGTGTGTGTCTTTCTAGTCTTTTTGTTGACCCCGTGTATATATTTTTATAAAAATGAGATTCATTATATTTGGTATTCTATAATCTACAGCCTGCTTTTTCCAACAATACATTATAAAGAGGTCTCCATGTCTATCAGTATTGAGCTGGAAAAGTTTTCATCACTGCATATAACATTCTATTGAATGAGTAACGTGGTTATTACTATATTTGTAATTTGGACTAAGGTTAAGTTTAGTCTTAGTTTGGGACTGTGACTACCTTTCTGAATGAGATTTAGATGATGCTTATAGCTTTTATCAGTTTAAAGTGATTATTCATGTTGATATAGGTGTTAAAAGATTCTAGACAGGTCCTAGAATCTCAGAAATGAGGAATGATATTAGTGGAAAAGAGGTTGGGTTTGTTTGAAATTTGACCATCATAGTTTCTTTGAATGAAGCTACATTCAAATTGAAATCAGTTTTGAGAAACTTAGCTGGTTTGGGTTGAAACATAACAGGTGTATGACTTTTTTTAAATCACTGAAAGTTACTAGTGGGATTAAAGGAACATTTTATCCTTTTTTTTTTTTTTTTTTTGGGTGGGGAGGGCGTTGTTTTGGTACTGCGGATTGAACCCAGGGGTACTCTACGACTGAGCTGCATGGACTAAGCTATATCCCCGGTCCTTTATTATTCTTTTTATTTTTTTTTTCTTTTCTCTCTTTTTTCTCCTCCCCGGTCCTTTTTATTGTTTATTTTGAAAAGGGTTCCGCAAAGTTGCCTAGGCTGGCCTCAGACTCTAGTGATCCTCCTGCTTTGGCTTCCCTAGTCTCTGTAATTACAAGCATCCATGCCTACACCTGGCTTCCCTTTCTATTTGTTAACTGTATAATTTTTTCTTTACACATATTTGTATTGTAAAACAAAGAGTTAGTGATGTTATGAAATTAAATAAGATTACTTGAAATTTAGTGTGAAAGATTAGATATAAATTTTAAAATCCATAGAAAGTATCTAAAAGTAGGTGTTAGGGGCTATAGCCCCTGTCTCTTAAAAAAAATTACAATATTATAAGTTATGAAAGGCTATTCAAAAAGCAGTTACCCATGTTATGCACTCTGAAATTTGTTGGCAATAGATACAGTGACACATGGGTAACTGCTTTTTGAATACCATTTCTTAACTTATAATATTGTAAATTTTTTTTAAAGAGAGGGACAGTGAGAGAGAGAGAAAGAATCAATTTTATTTAGTTTTTCATTGCTTTGACACTTCATTGTGTACCTGGTGCTGGGGTTCGAACCCCTACCCTCCAGCATGCCAGGCAAGCGCCATAACTGCTGAGCCACGGCTCCAACCTCCATATTGTAATTTTTTAATCCTTACAGTAATCCTTTTTTTTTTTTTTTTTTTTTTTTTTAAAGAAAGAGTGAGAGAGTCATTTTCTTTATTTTTTCTTCTTTCCCCCTACTGCCACCCCAGGTCCTTGCACATGCCTGGCAAGTGCTCTACTGCTGAGTCATCTCTTCAGCCCTTTCACAGTAAATCTTTATTTTTCTTTCCCTGAGAATCAATTTTATTTATTTGTCTTTGGTTTTCGTTTTTCCAACACTTAGTTGTGTGTGTGTTGCTGAGTTTCGAACCTGGGTTCTCATGCATGCCGGGCAAGTACTCTACCACTGAGCCACCATTCTAGCCTCTTCATAGTAATCTTTTGAGGTGAACAAAAATAAAGATTTTTTTATTTTTAATTTCAAAGTATGGAAGTAGAAGTTGCTTGACATTAAAAATTACTTGTTAGTCGGGCATGG
>PVKS010024271.1:0-31262 GCA_004027875.1 Aplodontia rufa
AGGACATTGATCAAGCCAATGAATACATGAGAAAGTGCTCTAAATCATTAGTAATCAGAGAAATGCAAATGAAAACTACATTAAGATATCACCTTACACCAGTCAGAATGGCAAAAATGAAGAAAATAAACAATAATAGATGCTGGAGGGGCTGTGGAGAGATAGGCACACTAACACTGTTGGTGGAATGCAGACTGGTACAGCCCCTCTGGAAAGCAGTGTGGAGAATCCTCAAAAAACTAGGGATAAGCCCACCATACACTCCTGCTATTCCACTCCTGGGTATTTTTCCAGGGGATTTAGAATCAGCTCATTATAGTGACACAGCAATATCTATGTTCATGGCAGCTCAATTTACTATTGCTACATTATGGAAACAACCCAGATGTCCCTCACTGGATGAATGGATCCATATATAGCATGGAATTTTACACAGCAATTAGAAACAATGATATTGCAGTCTTTGAAGGTAAATGGATGGCTATAGAAGAAATTGTGCTGAGTAAAATCAGCTTAACCCAGAGAACCAAGAGTCAAATGTCTCCACTCATTTGTG
This sequence comes from Aplodontia rufa, assembly GCA_004027875.1. Taxonomy (NCBI): domain Eukaryota; kingdom Metazoa; phylum Chordata; class Mammalia; order Rodentia; family Aplodontiidae; genus Aplodontia; species Aplodontia rufa. Next base: position 557 of record PVKS010024271.1, read on the forward strand.
AAGGCTGGATCTAGACCCTGGCCAGTGAGAAAGATGGTCTATTTTCATGGTTAAATCCAGATAAGGTGTAATGTTATACAACATAGTACTTTTTTAGAGATATTGTGGGAAGGGGAAGGAAGGGATAAGGTTGGGTAATTGGGGGGGGCACTCCTGGGGGTATTTCTAATACCCAGAATCGATACACATTTTGTATTATTTTGTTAAAATCGTGTATAGTTGTTCAATAATAAATTTCTCAGAAAAAAAGATAAGGATTTTTATAATCTACAGTGTGCGTTGTTTTGAATTCTGGAGGAGTTTGGCAGTTAAAGGAAAAACCTTAACAAATGGCATGTTTCTGAATTTAATGAATAGACAATTGTTTTGATCAAGACATAATGACCTTAGGATAAGAATGTACCTATGCTGTAGAGTGACTATATTTAATATTTATAAGAAGTCAATATACTCTTTCACAGTAAATTTCTTCATATATATCCAAGTTTTTTTTCTGATACTACATAATGGTCATTAGATTATAATTTAGCTCATTTTCCAAACCAAATAAAATATAAGCAATTTCAACCAACATGCAACTCGGTTCAAAAATAATGCAAAGAAAGAAATGAGCAATGATTCAGAAACTGATAGATGGTAACAATGCCAATGTGATACACAGATGCTCCAAGACTAGTCAGTAGAATTTATTGAAAGGTATATAGATACCTAGGCTTAAACTCATGTGTACATATTTGCCAGCAATTAAAAACACCGCATGAATAAAATACAAGTTTCTGAGATCTAGTAAAACTGTTACTCTTTTTTTGAAATTCAAGAAAACAAACTCCCAGAAAATTGAAATGCATTAAATAAAAAAGCAAACTAAAGTGGAAAAATGTTTGATTTTAGACCCAAACTTTGCCTCAAAAGCTTAAACCTCTCTGGATTTAGCTATCAACAAAATAAACAAAGTATTAAGAATGGGCTACACAAATGGCATGGATTTAAAAAAATGTATTTACTTGAAGTTTAATGCTTCAGCAAGATATACAAAGAGAAGATGGAAGTTGAGACTTCAAAATTACCCAAGTTGTGATGACTTGAACACATTTATGAGAACTTTCGCTTAGGTACTATATAAATAAACATTGTATCTACAAGTATATTGTTTAGATTAAAAGAAATAAAATACATTCCTTTGTTATATGAGAAAATACTTGACAGTTTAATGTAATGGTGGTGTGGAGTTGACAGAGTCAAGACGAAGCTAGCTAGGCCTCATGTCTTTTGTTTTTCTTTAAAAAAATAAGAAAATTTGCCAGTCAACCATGTGTGCTAATCTCACCTGCAGCATTTTTGAGCCACAAGTTACCCCATCTAGGGTATCCTTTGAATAAATATATGTTCTGTATTTTAATACTATTTTGCAGAAGCTGTGTTGTTAAATTGGCAAGGTGTTGTTGGAACCCCAGGCTGAGTGCTCTAATACTAGATGAGTGAGGTAGGTGAAATGTAACAGAAGCTTCCGTGTGAACTGTGTTTAAGCACAGAGGGGTCAACAGGTAAGCCAGTGTCTCTAAGCCATTCAACTCTGTTATTCCAAACTCCAACATGGTGGGTTGAACTACAGAAAATCTTGTGGCACAAAGACTAAATGGAAGATGACTGTAGGAACGCAGTATTATGGCTCCAGCTGAGGAAAGATAAATGAGGTCAATATTAAGAAGGTAGGTATGGAAAGTGTGGGTGGGTAGGAGGTAGAAAGTGTGACATATGATACCATATGCCTGGGAGGAAAATAGGGTCTAAAAATAAATCACGATCCAGAAAAAAACAAATTAGTGCACCATTTTGACCCCAAGTAGAGGGGTGTTTTATTTTTCTTTGTGAACTCTGTGCTCTATTAATTTAGAATACTAAATCCAAAAAGAAGGAGAAGAGGGAAGGAGAGGGGAGGGAGAGTAAATGAAAGAGGAGGAGAAAAAGAATAGGAGACATTTCACACCTCTCCTCCATTCTAAATCCTCCACTCAGTCTGCCCTTGTCTTTCTTTTTCTAGCTAGGCAAATCTGACTGCTGCCTCAATTCATAGCTTAGGTGTCACCTTCTCAGAAGTGCTCCATGATCTCTCCTCACTCACTAATTCCTTCCTCCTCTCTGAACTCAAAGCATGCATATCGTGAACTTCAACTTGGCACTTATTACCTTGTGACATGGTTGTTTTTTAACAGTGATTTACTGAACTCCTTCCATGTCTTTACCATCATATTATGCTCTGGCACAGAAATGAATTAGAGACAAACCCTGTGCTTAAGGATCTCACAGTCTGGAAAGGGATAGGGGGATGTGAACAAGTAAATCACTCCAGTGTGATAAGTGAGGCTATAAAAAGTTCACAAAAGGCACAGATTTAGCACAGAGTAGGAGGTTAGTGTGGAATAGGGACAGGCAGATCAGAAAAGGCTTGGCAGATAAGACAGTGGTAATTCATGTTACTGCTTCTTCAGTTCACTCTGAGCTGTTGGAGGATAGGTCTCCTGTCTCTGCATCCTCATCACCTAACACACCACCTACCCATAATTAATAGGTAAGCGCTTGGTGAAACTTGAGCAGGTAGGAATCTGCTTCTAAAGGGCAAAGTGTCTGTAAGTTCATTTTCCAAATACTCAAAAATTATCTTTTTCTTTGGGTATGGTTTACTTTGATTTGGTGCCTTTCCCTCCACCCATGTGTGCCTGGATGATGGAAATAATGTTTTCCTTGGTAAAGTTGATTGTGAAAATGGCCATACTATATGAATCCCATTGTTTCAGCTTCCTTCTCTATTTCATTTAGGGGTCCACTTAACTTACTAACTTAAAAATATATGTTTCTTTAATGAACTAGTAGAAGAAAATGATTGGGAATCAAACTAATAGGATTTTGCAAACATTATGAAACATTATGTTTTCTTCTTTATGGAAACATGTATTTGCAAACATTGACATTGATTTAAAATAATTATTACAGACAAATTTTAAATGAAAAGCATGGGTGTCTTTGGCATTAGGCCAGTTTATATCTAGCATGTTATTGCACAAAAAAGGTGATGGTGAATCCCACTTATTAGTATATCTTTGAAATAATGAAAGCTGATGTCCATTTAATGGAAATTGTGTTTAAAAATGAATCCATAAAAACAAAGATATTCAAATGTACTGATTCCTTCCATATTAATAACATGCTTGCTTGCCTGTGACTTTCAGGATAGACAATATCAACAACAATACCTAGCCATCTTTACAGATCTGTAATGAAACCAAACTGATGATGGTAACGACACATTATAGAATTTCATCCCCATATTTTTTAAGTATGACATCAAAAAGAACAATATTTAATTTAAAGGTCATAAAAGTTCACATCATTATCATAAATATAGAAACTAGATTACAGATGATTACAATGAAGAACTCTGTTAACTAATTATGTAGCAACCTGACTCTGGTTCTCAAAACTTCCTAAGCTTATGTTCCTTAACACCATATGTTACAGGGAACAGTAAAGACATCTGAATTCAAATATTTTGAAGAAATGTGTATTTAGCAACTGAATACATGCTAAAAGGAATAATTTACAGCAGCAGTTTCATTACATTTTTTCTCTCCAGTTTTCTAGTTCCCATCTGAAATGCAATGATAAATACAGATATGGAACATATTTACTACCTGGCAAAAAGCATGCTTGTTGAATGGGCATACACCTTTTGCCCTTAAATAGTACATAAACCACTTTGTCACCTGCATTGGAAAATCTTGCATTTTAGGGTGATGTTCAATACATTGAAATGGAGTACCTATAGAAAGTTGTATTTTACACTATTCTTCCTCTTTGAAATTATTTACATCTCTTTTGCCTAACATGTAGGTAGCAAAAATATTAAACACATACCATTAAAAATCACTAAATAATACATAAAAGAAGCAATAAATGTGCATTTACATGCATTTACATTTTACATTTGATTTCATTGGGGCCTTAATTTCTCTGCTGTGATGCATTTTTTGTACTTTAAGATAGCTGTTTAATTTGCCTAAGATCACATGAGTCTCTTAACCAAGTTTCATTACTGATGATACATGCATATGCCAAAGTCTATTGAAACGGAATTATTAAATGGGACATTAGTTCTTTTTCGTGCAAACTGCCCCCTCTCCATACACATCAGTGGAAAATTATGACTGTAATAAGAGTAAATTATCTGCAAGTTATACCTATAATTTTATTCAAAAATTTAGATCTGATGGCTTATAAAGGCATGCCAGTAGATTTTTTTCCTTTGATACATTTAATTGAAGTCTAGACTTTTTACTATTGATACGTCATAATGCTAACCAGAATGCATTCAGATTTTGGAAGACATCCATGAAGTTACCATACAATCTCCAGCCTTTCAAATACTTTATTTTTAAACACTAAAAAGAAATAAGATACTTCTGTTATTGTGAATAAATTTGTTTCAGCTGCAAATTAAGAACAAAATGCTACAACTGAATTTTAGTACAGTTAAGATAATTTACCAAAAAATGACCTATTTTTGGAGCACTCTTTGTTCTTTGATTTATATTTCAAACACTATTTTCTGTACAGGAGTGTGTTCTTCAAACGGTTGAACAATTCAGCTTCTCTTTGTGGCTACACATCCAAAAGCGATACCATATTAGTCAATGGAGCCTAAAATTGGATGCAGATTACTTTTAGGCTTTTATTTGAAATGAGTGTCAACAAATTATATATTCAAATAATTGTTAAAACTGAAATATGAGCTTCCATCTGTGAAATATTTCAGCTGATAGGGAACAACAATTCACTGTAGTTTGAGGTGAGAAATTAATGCTGAGTTAATTAGAATCCCAAGACAACTAGAGTTAAAACTTCAAAGTTGCTTCATTAATTAGCAATAATATGTTTTCTTTGCATTTTTTGTGCATGATGAAGGACCCAGGGAGAAATTCCTTTAAAGGGTAGTGAGGTGTTAACGAACTGTATTATAATGCTGAAAGTCTCAGACATCCTGAATTCCATGATTGTCAAGGAATCATCTTGGGACAAGTATGCAAATCCTTAATTTAAAATTGCTTACCTTGTGAGTTGTTACAGAAAACAAAGAGTTTCACATTTTTTAATTTTGTGGGTAGTATGCTGGAAAACAGTTTGTATAAGCCATTCCCATTGATGTGAGAGGAATGATGTGTTCTTCAGACAGATAATTGTATTAAACAAAGTGAGAGAAGAGGCAGCTGATTCAGACAAAAACAGTTGGGAATCTGTTTTTAGAAAGTAGTTCTAAATAGTATTGATCTCTCTTTTCACAAATAATTAAGTGATTGATATAATTCCTAGTAGTATCATGAGAGAAATCTTATGTCTACAATATCATGCTGGAATTAAGCACAGAATTAAGAGCATTTTCTATTAAAAATGTTAAAGCTTATTATTTTATAAGCTGTGTAGTTCATTTTCTCCTTTTTCCTTTAGATATAATAAAAAGCATTTAACAAAGTTGCTTCCCCTCTGGCCTTATTTTTTTTTTTTGGGCTGGTTAAATGCTCTATTTTTTTTTGTAGAACATTTATGCAAATTGTAATTAATTTAAATAATACTTAAAGGGGAGGTGTAAATGGCTTCCATTTTTTTTTTACTTCCTCAGAGAAATAAGGCATAATTTACATCCTGTTTTGGGAAATTATTGGTTAATGATGTATATATGTTTCTAAAATAACATCAGCTATCCCTCCTACAGAACTGAAAATAAAATGTTAAAAAAAAAGCAGCACACATTGGAATTTTTAAAACAAACTATATGCATAATAATTGTAAGACAAAAATCTACTCTAGCTTAGAAAACAGCTAATTTTTACTGCATATTTGTCATGGTACAATTAAATTATAGTTTTAATAAAATACATCTTTAGATCAAAGCTGAAAGAAGACATCAGTAGTAGATCAGTGTATTCCATTTTTCTTCTGGATAATGGATGGCTTATGTTTTTTTTTAATATATTTCCATAGAACATTTCATTCAGTATCATTTTACTTATTTCACTCCTCCAGTACATACAAACATGAGTGCTGGTAGACAAAAAATATCCTTGAATCCAACCATGTTTTGGAATATTCATCAGCTTAGTAAATCCATGCAGTTTATTTTAAACTTTCAGTTCAATACAATGGCTTTGCTGATGCAGTTTTTCTCCTTTAGATGGCAATATGGCAAATGACATTTTTATTTCTCAGGCAAGGAAGAAAGCGAAATCTGTACAATGAAATCTCTTAGGAAACATAAAGTCTGTAAAAGTGAACATCTGTGCTCACCTGTGATCTCTATTAGGTGTTGGTATTAAGAAGAAAGCCTGTTAGGAAAGTTATTCATGGACTTAATTTATAATTGGCGGAACTCAGTTGAATTTTCCACCATTGTAAACATCCACATAATGCCATGAAAAAGTTCATGTATATTGCATTTTTTTCCAGTTTTTGTCTAGGCAAGTTTCTACTTGAGGTTTCTAGAGGTAATGCAGCTCAGACACTCCGTGGTGCCCTCTCAAATTCGTGGGTCCTCCTGTTTCTACCTTTCTTATTTTCTTGTAAGTGCTTCCATTTATTACTGTTTCCTTGAGTATGTCCTGGCCGTTGCCGACGTTGTTTTCGGTCCCTTTTCCAAACTTGTTCACAGAACTCATCCATGGTGTTCAGGTTGGGGTGGTTGATGAGCTGCATGAAGTCTCTGTACCAGACCTTCTGGCTAGGAGTCATGCTATGGGACATTTCTTTGGTCTTAGAACCATCTCCATCATCATCTTTATGAAGAAGTTCTTCCAGATGTTCTGTGTCAATGACTTCCAGGGTCACTTTAAGGAGAGTTTGCATGAATCCGTGTTCCACAGCATGACACAGATAATTCCCAGAATCCTTTCTCTGTAGACTACGTAGCAGAAGTCCTTGTTCTGTCCTGATGATATGATCATCCACTCTGATCTAAGGGGAAAAAACCATAATAGAATAATTATATATGTATGTATGTATAATTCTATATGTATAAGAAATATAAGATTTGAGACTATGTCAGTAAAAATTTACATTGTTTTTTGAGGCATATTGCTACAATTAACAAAATATTTCAAATTTAAGAAAATTATAAAATTCTCTTAAATTCCCCATCAGGGAAAAGAGTTATATCAGTCAATTGTTTTTAAGATGCTCTGTGCCACTGTCTTAATGGAATTTCTCATGATAACAAATTAATATATTGAAAAACTAGAGGAAAGAATAATGATATATCTTATTTTATAAAGTTGAAAGTAAGCATATACATGTGATACAAACTTTAGATAGAATACTAAATATAATATAACCTCACTTTAATTTTGAACACAATTTATAATTGAGATCTTGGAAAGCCTCACCTGGCACTGTATAAAATCAGTTGATATTTGTACAATATAATTCTATAGTTTGAAGGCTATTTAAAGTGTCTAAAATGAAAAAGGGAGTATTTTTATCTCTATATATTCATATTATATTTATAAATTTATTTACACATAATGGTTTATAAATCAACTAAAGTCTGGTTCACATTTTTAATGCTTTTAAAGAATTTTTAAAGGCCAAGAGTACTCACTCAGATTGTTGGTATACCATTCTTAACTTTCTTAGAAGAAAAAATTGATCTCTTAATGAAGATCTGCTTAATGCTCCCCCAAAAGTTTGTCATAGTTGATATGGAAACCCCAGATCCTTCATCATAAATCTATTCTTCCCTTCTTCTAACTTTTCCCATTTGAAGACAAAGTTGTGGACAAAGGAAAACATGTTTGGATAGCAGAATTAATTAAAAGGAAATTTAAAATTAGAAATCCTTAAGGTTTTTTTTTTAATGAACAAATACAAATCATGTAATTGCTTTGTAGATAACCACAGTGATGATTGAGCTATTGGTCACTTAAGAAAAGGATAAGGATTTTCAGTCCTTTTTCTTGTCCAGTAAACAATGCTGAGGCCACTAAACAGTATAGGCGAGATAGAAATAATCCAATCAACTGCGCTTCTGTACCTCTTCTTTCCGCTCTTCGTTTCGTCTTTGGAATTGCCAATAGACCAGTGCTCGCTGGGACTTCGGACTGCATTCTAGGAATGTGCTACTGTTTTCCACTCCATAGATGATTCTCTCTTCAAGGCTGTGCACATGGTGATTATCTGACCAGTGATAAAAAAACGAAATGAGTAAATGTTAAAGAAGTCATCTCAACTTTCCAAGATATTTATTTGGAAATTCAGGAGATAAATTGTTGCCATGTTGGAAGCTGCTTTCAGGTTGATTCAAGATGGCAGAAATGTCAAGGACATAAGGGTTTCAGAATCCAAATGCCTATTAAGTAATCATATTGTTATGGGTTGTACAAAACTTGTATAGAGATTTGTCTACCTGCAACTAGCATCACATTAACAAAATCAGTAATATGTGTAGTAAAACTAAATATCTTTATATGACATGATAATACTCTGTAACTATTTTCACTATAAAACTCTGACTAAAAGGAGTCAATTTGTATTTTACTATTCTCTAGCAGAAAAATTACTGGACTTGGCTTTTGAGAAGAAAGATCTGTTTCTGAGAAATCATTTTGCTTCTTTGTGTTTGTTTTTCATCTCTAAAATTAAGTTTACTAACCAATAATATTTATTTAGTATTTTATAGAAGGTAGAGTTCAGGAAGTTTGTACTCCCCACGAATAACCCTTAAATAATCTACAAGTTCATCCTGGAGAACAATTGGTGTGAAATGTTTGGGATGGATCAGAAGAAAGATGCATAATACAATGCAATGTGGTTTCAATTGTGCTTATTTTAAAATGACACATCTTTTATTATTTTCAAGAATTAAGCTACGGAATATGGCAAGAGTATGCAATAAAATGCAGCAATATGGAAACCTGTTTCCTGATTAAGTTTCTATTATTTTACCCTTTAGGTAACCTCTTTCAATGTGGTAACTGAAACATAGCTCAGATCAAAAGTACAACACAGAGAATCTAGGTAAAACTCATTTAGAGAACAAAACTCCATATTATCTTATATAATTCTGTTTCCATTATGACATCCTGTACAATCTGGAACTCATTAAATTAATTTAGAAAATAATAAATGTATTTTCACATCCTAGAAGGCTGACAGTGCAGACAGATGAAAAACTTTTGCTTTCTGCTTCAAACCCAGCTAGGTTTTTAATTTAAAAATTACTCCCTCCCCCTTTTTTGGCATTACTTTGACAGTTTTACTCTTTCCATAATCAACTGAGTACTTTTGTCTGTCATAGCTGATATGACATGCTCTCACTGGGTTTCAGGAGTTCTCAAAGCCCTCTTCTATCCACTCCCTGTGCACCGCCTATGCCACCCTCCAGCAGGTGACCTTGTCTCCACTGGCTATCTCTAGGGATATAAGCCTCAATACCTGTTTCTCAATTTTCCTGGTGTGAAACAAAATTCTTCCCTTATTGGGAAGTATCTACCTTTCTTATTGAAAAGATCAGCAAGAAGACAGTATAAGAAATGACTCAAATGTTAAGAAACAACAATATTTAACTGATTTAAGTCACACTTTTTCCACAATAGAGTTTTATATCCTTGTGGTAATTTCTCCAATGAATATGGCATGCTTTGTTCCCTATGAAATTATTAGTGCATCTAAAATTGAATAAATATGATATGTGTGCTGTGCTAGTTTACAAGATAGCTGTGCCTGGATAGAGGTGAACTGAATTGGTACACCTAATAGGGGCTGGAAAATCTGTGGTTCAGAGCTACCACTAATAATTAGCATGCCTTGTTACCAAGGTCAATACTATTTACATGGAATATATTGTTTTCTGCTAAATGTTTTTTTTTTCTTTGCAGTGCAACCATGTTTAATTGAGAAATCTTTTTACTCTTAGGAGGACACCTGACTACTTTCATGTAATTACGGTGAATGAATCAACATATTTGGCATGATAATAACAGAACAATCATCAAGATTAAGGAGAAAAACCAGTGGAAAACCATTGTCTTCTCTCTCAACAGCATGTCCCCAAGGAACAGCTTACAGCTTATTTATTTTTTTCCTGTCCTATTTAAATGACTATCAAAATCTATTGAAGTCTAAGGTATAATTTATTTATTATTAACAAATTAATTGCTCCATTATATAGCTCTCATTGCTCTTCTTTGTGTGTCAGTTATTGGGACAATTAATTCATTTTCTGCTTTTGCAGTGCTGGGGATGGAACCCAGGCCCTCCAGCATTCTGGACATGTCTTACCAAGGATTTGCTCCCTCAGCTCTGTAACTTGTTAATAGAAAAGATAGTGGTTCACTATAAATGGACGTAGGCCTTCAAACTCATCATGTATAAGGGTATTATGAAATTATGAGGCTTGAGATAAGTGTCTCCCCAGCCCTCAGGCAACCATGGACTATGGAAACCATCTTTTTTAACCTCATTTTCTATGGTGCCTGATATAGAATATTTTGAAATCTGTTTACTAACTTGACTTCTTTCCAATTAATCTAAATGTTTTAATTTGTTAATTTTTCTAATAGCATTCGAGGCCTGTTCAGTTTTTACTTTTCTTTCAAGAACTTTTCGGATGACAGCAAACTGCTCCCAATGTATCAGAAAAAAAAGACAAAAATAAATCATTTTAATAGTAAATGGTTTCTACATTTAAAATAATTCATCTTATCTGCTACTTCTCTACAGCTTAATCTGATAGATGATGATTTGTGATTAAACAAAGGATTTATAGCAAGTTGTTTTTAGTTTAATGCAGTAATATTTTATGGCCTTCAAGAAATAATGACATTCAGGTTCTTTCTCACCTTGATAAGATAACTACAACTGGTTAATTTGGTTCTTTGGCTTCTTGCCTCCAGTTAGTCTGCTTTGACAATGACTCTTGCCAATAACTTAAGGTCTCATTCTTTCTTAAGTTGAGCCCTTTCTCTCTCCCCTTTCTGCAAGCTTAAGGAAAGAATCATCTAGCTATTAACCAGTGACGCTGAATGTCCCGTCATAGTAAATATCAGTCACAGTCAGTGCACAGAAGTACCATTGTATTTCTATTTTATGTTTTGTTAGGTTCTGCTGCCATCACCAAATTTAAAAGTAAATTTCCACTGCATACTGTTGTTCCTGTTAATATCTCTATAGTAGAATGTTTTTATCATCAGCAACTTCTAATTTAAGAACAGAACTTTTGTATAATGAGGTCTCAGCCTGGCACCCACATATTTGGGTGCTCAGATATAAAACCATTAATAAATTTGAATCTATAAATTTCCCACCATTTGATACCTTATAACCGGAAGCGTAATAAATATTTTTTTCAAAAGAGAGAGGTACAGTGAGAGAAAGAGAGAGGGAGACAAAGAGAAAATCAATTTTACTAGTTTTTCATGACTTTTGTTGCTCAGACACTGTTTAGTGCTGGGGTTTGAATCTGGGTCCTGGTGCATGCCAGGCAAGTACCAAAACTGCAGAGCTACCACTTCAGCCTCCATAATAAATATTTTTAAAGTAATTATTATTAGGCACTCACAAATATCCATTCCCTTTCTAAACTGTTCTACCCTAACCACTTGCCTAAGTTTTGTACAACATAGGAAACATTAAAGATTCAACAACAATGTGCTTTTCTGTCTCACTTTCTCTCTTCTTCTCTTCCCTCCCTCTTTCTTTCCAGAAAGATTTATAGACAAGAATAAAATTTATGTCTTGTCTTCCATCTTTATTGGATTCTTTACTTTTTCTTGGGACACTGTACTGTCAGTCTGATTGTTTGTAATCGGACAGCTGTATATATAAATGGCATTGCAGTGTAGCTGTACTCCACATACTTTTCAGAGAATATATTGGCTTCATAGTTATGCAATACAAATCAAAGGCTCAATGGAGGAAATAATGTTGATGGAAGATTTCCTGAGGATATGAAATCTTACACATTCAAGTTTTGTGTAAGCTAAAATCTCTTTCTGGGTTAAATCGGTTGATCTGAGAGCAGTTGACGTGGAACACAGTGTTTGTGGATCATTGACTTTATTGAGCTCTGATGAATGGTGTCCCCCAGCCTCTGTAGGGAAGTGTATAAACAACATTTTAGGTTTCCTCACTGGTTTTTTTTGTCACAATATTGTCGAGTATGGTGTTTGTTGCATTGTAGTGTTTTGGGGATTTTTCTCTGGTCTAGTTTTTAGGAATCGTTGAGATTCTCTTGATCAACTAATTTTTATTTTTTAAATGAATTTTGTGATCCTATATCCCCTCTTAATTAGCTGAAAATAAGACATTAGACAAGTTTATGTTACACCCTTCTGACTTTTTGGTAAAGGTGTTCTTGCTACATGATGGTTTGTTCTCTGTCAGTGTACTTACTCACTTTGCTTGTATGGCATTGCTATCATTATCTAGTCTTCAATATTTTTTAATCAAACAATTACAAATCTTCTCAAACATATTAATTTTTTAGCAATTATAGACAATGAAGCCTTTATAATGTTTTTATATATCTTTTTGCTATGATTAAAACATGTCTAATAAAATATTAGAACATCGGTACACAGTAATAGGGGTACGTATGTCAAATTACGTTATTGTTATGGCTCTTGTGATAATTTAAACTGCCAAATTAAAACTTAAAATCCTTTTCTGAGAATCTACAGTAAGCCAAATTATGAATTCCTTTCCCACATTAATTTTATTCCCACCCAAGTATCAAAGAATAATATTTCCTCTTCAATAGTTCTAAAAATTTCTTTTCACACATATTTTTAGAGTAAATGTAGTCTTACTTGTTACAGTTATTACTAAACTGGTTATCTTCCCCAATGCTGTGTGATCCATCCCTGGCAAGGCAGCAATGTGGAATGCTTATTGGGTATTTGCTAAATGGCAAATCTGGGAAACTACGCTGAACTTAAACGTGAAACCTCACATAACTTTGATATCCTCAAGACAAAGATTTATTGTGATTTTGCAAAAAAAAATAATTCAAAATTTCATCAATCAAAAAAGACATAGGAGTTATAATCTCGATTATGATATAATGCTTCATTAAACTCCTGGTGGATGTAAGCATAGCTAAATTTTTAAGGTTAATAAATTATAAAAGTTGATTGGAGGTGTGGTGGGATCAGCAATGACTAATCAAGTATCCCAACATGAACAATTTCAAATATGGAATAAGAAGAAGACAACATGAATGCATTCTCCCATCTCCTAGAAGATATGGGTTTTTGTAAATTTCCAGAAAGAAAGTAATCTCACTGAAAACTGGTTTTTAAATGCATTTCACACTTAGAAAGCAACTGTTTTGAATACAAACTTCTGTCATGAAAATTACCAGTAGACAAGAAGTGTATAGTTTTAAATTGGCATACTAAATTCTCATGGGCTCAACAATCTGAATAGTAGAGCAAAAATAATTGATAGCAACAAAACATTAAAATTATTTTAAAAGCACCATAGTGTATTTGGATAACACAATGTTACAATATGTTGCAGCTGTTAATGACAAGAAGTAATGTTTTTAAGGAAGCAATCTTCAATTAATCATTTCCTCTTTTAGTGGGATAATTTATGGAAATGAAATGAGGCTAATAAACCAGAAAGAATGGGAGGAAAGAAAGAAGTTAAATAAATTGCTTCCTTTTGTAACAACAAAAAAGTCATGATATCCATCATTTGGCCAGAAATATCATGTTGCTAAAGGCCTTATTTAGCATTTGATTCCCTTCCAATATAGCAGAAACAGAGGCATCACATTTCAGCTTTCCATTTATTCCACTCTGAATTTTAACCCCATAAATGTCTCCCAAGATTGAAATGTGAATAATGTAACAATCTTAGGAAATTTGATGTCATATTGAAGAGACAGAGATGGATGAGGTAGCAAACCATATATTAATTCACTTTTTGATATCTGACATTAATTTTGATGTTCTCCCCCTTCATTAAAAGTTGAATTTTACAAATAATAAATATAAAAAAACTCTAATTTTAGGAGAGAGGCAAATGATGCAAAGTATTTTAAATATTTAGTTAGGTTATTAAGCAAATACAGCTAGTTACTACATAAAAAAATCCAATTCCAGTCATGTTCATCGCATTGTACTTTAAATATTTTTCTCACTAAGGTCAAGTGAAGGAGGAAAGGAAATAATACCTATGAACTTTTGCAACAATATACTACTTAGGTGCAAATATTTTTGCTTAGGTTTCCTTTACTGGATTCTATATGATTTTCTCCAGAAACACAAGTGCTTTAGCCACAGAAGAGATTTATTTGACTTTAAGTGAGTGAGAAACATCTCTATAGCAATATCTTAAATTCACTTCAAGAATAAAATATCTCATGAAAATAAAATAATTTAAAAATTTTAAAAATGAAGAAAGTAATTTTATTCATCTTTAACATTCTTGGATATTTTGTATCTGCACATTTAAATGGCTACCAACTGATACATTCTAGCACACTTTAAAATCTCTATTATATCCATTTATATGTATATAGTAGGGATCATACTCATTTATTTATCAAGGTAATGCTTAGTACTATATTTGTTCAGTGTTCAGTATGATAATTATATCAACCAGATTCTCTGCAAATGCTTGTTGGATGTGTTTTGCATGTCTGCTTACATCAATAAATGTATGCATGCTTCTATGTTAAAGTATATCTGTGTGTGTTTATTCTAGATACTAAATTATAATTGATATTTATAAAGTGTGGAGAGTGAAAATATTCAAGCCATGAGTAAGTTGTTTTGGATCAAGTACAAAAAGACTTGAAACTGTACAGAAAATTTAACCTGGTAATTTATCAATTTCTTATTACAATCTAAGTTTTCAACTACGTTGTCTTATGCATTGAATTAAGATCTTTCGTTGATGCTGGGAAGTAATTATCAACCAGCATATACCATTTAGAATTTTAAAATTCAGGTAGTTTCCAATCTAACTTGAATCCTCAGATTGCTATGGATTTTTTCTTAAAATGAATATAGATTTGCAGGAGGATAAGCAGATAGGAAATTCTAACTTTATTGTTCACAGGTAATTATTTTAATGGGGTGATTCACTAGTGTTTTATTTTTAGAGATTATTATTTTAAAAATATGGTAATGAAATTGATGAATTATGGAGTAAAATATGAATCCATTTGAATTGCTTTAACACTGTATTTGATACCTTGTGATGACACAGGCTGCAATGCTTCTTAATATAGAGCAAGCTGAAGCTCAGTTACCTAAAAAGCAATTGCAATATGAAGATACCTACTATAATATTTGTTTAGTCTGTTTGGAACATCTGGTATGTTTTATTTTCATGATTTTATAGCAAATGCATTCCAAAAGAAAGCACAAATAATCTACATGCCAGAGCAAAATCACCACAGAAACATTTACTTTTAAAATTCAGGAAACATGGAATTTAATGTTTCACTTACTTTTCCCAGGAGATATGATGGGAGAGAAAAAACACCCTTTTTCTGAAGCAGAAGTCTTCCATAAACAATAATGAAAATACCATCTTGTATTTTAATGATATGCCATTCTTATAACTTTTGGAATTAAAGAAAAATGCATCAAGCTTAAAAGCCCCTTGTTTATAACAGTTAAACTTTAGTTGTATTACAAGCAGTCTTCCCAACACACTCAAATTCTTCAATAAGGAAAAAAGTTAACAGGTAATATTTCAAACCTCTTTTTGCCATGTTCCAAGTACTTGTGCCTCCTACACCTCTAATGTGTATAACTGAATTGTATGCCCAAGGTAACACAAGAAGACAATGATTACTGATTATCAGCAGTGAACAGTTTCAAAAGGGTTTATAAAAATCTTAGAATACTATAATGATTACGTTATATGATACACACTCAATTAATATTTTAACATCTCTGATAACTTAGAGCTGTTCTTTATCTGGGTTAAAGTAGCTTTCCTCAAGGAAAAATTCTTTCTAACATCTGCCATACATGTGAAATACACCAACCTTTTAAATTAGAGCTTCTAGCTGAGTTTTGGGTCTACCTTGTTAGTGGGAATTCAGAAAGTAAAGCTTCTTAGTGCCACCTTAAAGTTCAAGAAGTGTTTTTGCCCCTTTTCCCATGGCCACTTTCCTTGCTATCTTCATCTGCATGGAGTTCATGTCTCCTTTAGACTGCTACTGAGTCTTTCAGTGTCCCTGTTCCATGCTGGAATCCTTTATTAGATTACCCACTTTGGGAAGTCTTCCTTAGCAGCACATAAATAGTGCTGTATTTTACATTTAGTGTCATCTTAGACTTGATGAAATTTGGTAATTTATTAAAGTTGGGGATTTTTAAATGCTGACATCAGCTCATCTATCAACTCTTAAGGCTCCTCTTTGGGCTAAATGCTCAGATTCACAGTTGGAAGAGGCTAAGGAACAGACCATAATAACACTGCTGCAAAATACTAAATTTATAGCTCGGTAGACCATAAAGATGGCATTGCCAAAGATATTTTATGAAATTTGGGAATGATTTTGATGCCAACCAAGACATAAATTAACATGGCCTAGCTGTGGAGATAATTTAGACGATTGACTTCTGTGGATGTTTTACTGCAAGATGCTACAAAGGAAACGTACGCATGCAGAACAGCCAAGAAAACTTTTAGGGAGTGAAATTCAATGATGACATTAAACTATAAGATAGGGCATAAAATATTTCAAAGATCCAGAAATCTAAGATGCTGTTATGATTTAAAAAATAATGGTACTTTGGGTGTAACTTTTTCTTTTCTGGACACATAAATCATAGCAAGGCTCATTTTGGTTTGTAAGGAAGGAGGAATGGGAGATAGTTTAGAGGTAAATTGACTTGGACAGTCATTTTCTTCCATGTAAAGTTGGACAAGTTCCAACTCTGTGCATAGCAATTACTTTAAGGAAGGAAACAAACTGGAAACAATGTGAGATTTCTCTTAAGCATCCTGTTGGAGGTGTTATTGGTTCGAGGTGTTGTTCCCAGCACACGTGTAGTTTTCAGGGATGGATATAAAGAGCTTCCTAGGTAAATGGCCACGAGTGATGGAGAAGAGTGTGCTGGGATTAAGGGGAATAGGAGCTCAATTTTTCTTTTTCACCAGGGCATATTCATCACTATTGCTGCATTGGGTGAAAGGGAGTCAAGTGCCAAACGAGTGTTAAAGGTTTCATCGAAAGTTAAATTTCCTTCACCTTAATTCGGAGTTATTTTATGTAGAGTCTCTCTGTTAAAAACCTTGGGATATGTAAAATATAGAGTGTTACAGAATGTTTACCATTACAGCTGGAAATAATCACACTGAAATGTATAATTTGGCTTCATGTCGCTTAGCAGCTTTCTGTGAAAACATCTCATATCTTTATGTTTCCATGTGAGCACGTATATTTTATTGAACGTGAGAAGTGACATTAGCAAGACAACATGCCTGATTTAACAGGGTTGGGTTCTGGAACTTTGCCCACCTTACTTTCAAATATTGACATCAACTCTTCCAAGGTAATTCACGGATCCCTAATGGTGAGACAGCCTGGCCAAGTGGGAAGACCTGACTTAGTTTCCAAACAGTTGAAGCTCACTGCCATCTATTGTGTGCATGTTTCGTTTGCTTAATTAGCGACACAAGCTGACAAGGAATAAAGAGGCCGTCAAAAAAAGGAATATCTAATTGCTGCAAAGCTTCTGGGGCTATTTTACCCTTTCTTCCCATATATCATGAACATCTAAGTAGAGTTGTTTACCCCCCGAAAAAAATGATCCTGTAACATTAAACTACAGAAATCTACAGAAATTCCTTCTTCCTCATATAATAAGTATTCTGATTGAAGAACTAGGAGAAAACTTCATTCACATTTTCTTTATTTTCTATACATGCAATTTTCAATGACTTTACCCACTCTGAATTTAAAATTTGAAACACTGTCTAAAGTCCATTCAATGATCAATAATATTTATCCATAGTCTCACTTTTTAACAATATAATTCCTTTGTTCAGTTTTTCCTTTTATGTATAACAGGCATTCATAATTCCAGCATAAATATTATTTTGAAATACTAATTGGTCTAAAAGATATTATACTGCTAAACACATGGATGTATCAGTAAGATTATATAATAATTTATAACAATTTTTCAAAATATAGCATGATGGTATATAACCATTATGTTAGTCAATTGGATCATAATATTTCTTAAAATATATGATGGTGTTGATAATAATAATGCATGAGCTAGAACATTTTTAACATAAGTGCTAGATGCTCTTCAGCTCAAATTTCTAGCTGGTAAACAAATATGGTAAGTACTTATAGCTTGAAGTCTTAAGGAAATTCATTCATTCAAAAATACTCAAAAATACCTGCAATAATTATTATATTCTCTCTGTGGTAGCACTAGGGCTATGATCAAGAGTGTAATAAAAAAGTTCATATTAATATGGAGATTAAAGTCTGATTGTAAATGAGTTCTAATTATATTCTCATTTTTTACTAACAATTACTATCATTAACTCTACAAATCTAAACAATTGATTATTTATTATAATGAATTTATATTTCATAATTCTTCACCAATGGAATGATGTGGATCATAATTCAATATTTTCACATGGAAAAGTTTAGAGGAAGTTTAGTGAATATTATATTGTCCAATTGATAAATCCCATTTGAGAAATTTAGGGACGGTATGTCAGTAAGTCATCATACCTATGTGAGAACATTCATAACATTTACTTCAATTTAGCTATCTTTTTTTGTTGATAATGAGGCCATTAACAAACAGGAAACTCCTTGGCAAGAAAAGTTTTCAAGCAAAGAGGGTCCAAAACATGTGCTCCATTTGTGGTCATCCTGTCTGGGCATTGTCATCTCCCAAACAACTCTCTGTGAAACTCTGAATCATACAGCAGCACATTGAGACTGCAAGAGGGGCACCTACAACATTTCAGGAAAAGAACTAGATTTTGGAAGGTAAGCTAGGTGCTGTTTGTGGCAGTGTTTTCCTAACAATGATTAAGCATCAATAGTCTACACAGTATTAATAAGTCAAATCAAAGTTAATAGGATTTATGTTACAGTCACCAAAATAGTTTATTATGTTCAGTTAGGATCACAGTTTGCTTGTTAGCCTTCTTACACGACGAATTGCTCATTAATGATGTCATTGATAGATTCCCCCAGCAGAGGGAAGCATAACTTCATTTAATATTCTCATCAATGGTTCAGTTGGGGTAGTGAGTTAGATTTTCATACAAAGATTGGTTGATGTTTCAGCATTAAATAAGCAACTTTGACATTAAATAGGTCTTGGCATTTTTTTAGAAAATCTAAAATGAATTGGGTCCAAAATGCCCAGTTCAAGGGAACATCCAATTCCATGTTGAAGATAGCTGTGTCATTATTTACTTGAATAGAACACTCAGGAAGAATACATTGGGTCTATATCATCAGCATATAAATGCATAGCTTATTTTAAGACTATAGTTCCTTCTTCAATATATTTTAATGAATGTTTTTGTTGCCTATTTGTCTCAGGTTACTTCTGTACATGTGTACTTAAACCTGTTTCTTTTTGTTAATATTAGAAAGCTAAGCTTTAAAATCTAATAAGGATCTGAAATATTGAGTTTATCACAAAATATAGTTCATTGCTTTGTGTCCTTCAGTACTTTCTTTCTGCTAGATTTTCTTTCCCTTCAGTTGCATTTTTTAAAAGACTATTTAGGGACACATGTGCATTGCATGGGTATGCGTATACACAGAATTTGTAATTTAGCCCGGTATTTGCAGGTTTAAAGATGAAAAATATGACTTACCATGGTGTTGTAAGTCTGAACAGTGAGTCAGTGGGTCTCCATTTCTTATATCTTGTCGTCTTGTGCGTCTAGAACAATTACATTTAAAAAGTATTATTGTACTTCTACTTTCTCCTCATAGGAATTTGTCATATGAATGAAGAAGAATCACAATATGTGCCAAACACTCCAGGAACTTATAGGAAGAGATGTATTTATATCCAAAGAAGATTTTAAAAAATCAGTTCAGTACCTCAAGGCCTGAGATTTGAAGGCTTCAAAAACGGGAACAAGTATATCAGTATACTAACAATGTATTAAAAGTCTTTTCAACTATCTATAACAGAGAATCTATGGCTTTTTATACCAGATGTTAATGACAGTCAAATATCTAGAAACTTTGAGGGGGGGAGGGCACAAAATTTGGAATTGCAACCTATTACTTCAGTAAACAGAATGAAAACTTTTTTCTGATCGTTAATGTGCGAGTGAAGTTTGAAAATGAAAATTCACTTGAAAGTTATCTTTTTCTTAATGTTTTGACACAATTCCTTAAATAGATCTTTTTGAAATTTTAAAATGTTAATTCTAGGGAATATTTTTAAAGCTAGTTTTCCTTTTTCGGTTGTTTTATCAACATCTTTAAAAGTTTCTTTAATTATTTTATGGTTGCGATTGTAAACCAATTTACTAGTGAAAGGAGAAAAGCAACAATAAATATCAAACTTCAGGCCACCATCTCCTTTTGCCACAGCAAGTGAGAGAGATGTATTTATCTCTAAAAGGAAAAAACCAAATTTGTTTGAAAACATCAAAATTAATTTCTTATACTGTTGATGGCTAATATTGTATTTTAGATTCCATAGTCTGAACATTCTCTGTGCTTTGCTAGTGGGTGGAAAGGAGGATGGGCCTCTAGCCATTATGGTGGAAAAAAGCTGCATAGCTTGAGGAAGAGGCAAAATGTGGAGAACAGCAGTGCAGATCAGATTCAAAAGCATGGGCACACTTGACAGTTTACTGCAGCTATTTTAGTGGGTATTGTCTTGCTGCAAATGAGTTATCATCCCTGAAAAGAGCTTTCACAAAGGCCATTGAGAATTGTAAATATGGAATTTGTTACTGTATTCATAAATTTAGAAGTCTAAAGTATTTATAGATTTCTATTTGTAGAATTAGAGAGACTATCAAACAGATGTTGCACATTTCAAAACTGAGCCAACAAGAGAACTTGTGAAACATGAACCACGCAGCAATTTGGGAAGGCATTTTTCACTGCCATTTAACCTTTTGAAAAACTTATATAAGTTGTAAGGCCCTTAAGCATCCTTTTCAAAGACATGTAGTGTCAGACACATGAAATTGGATTAAGTAAAATCTATAAAGCATAACAAAATCGTGTTAATGAGAATTCCTTCTTCAAATATAAGTATACAATAAACATTTTCAAATATATAATACACAGGTTTTAACTTATTATAGAGGTGCTTATGATTTTCTTTTTATTCCCTTCCTTATTAAGAAAAGTTTAAAATTTAAATGGATTAACACTAAATTAAGCAATGTTATACATTTTCACCTGGAAAGGAAAAAAATACTCATTTTTAATTCAAACATGAATTCCACTTTCTTTAACATAAAAGTCTCCTGGAGCTAAATGTTTTTAAGCAAAAACATTTTAATTTTAAATAATTTAATACTGTTACAGTAAAGATAAAATGTTGCTATATAACTATCCCTGGTTTCTTTTACAAATACATATTATCAATGTAAAATTTTTAAATTTAAAATTCTAACAAAATTGCTACATTTATTAATGTTAATACAAATACGTTATTTCAATTTTGAATATTAAAAGCTTAAGAAGTTTATGTTTTTTTAAATGTGGTCTGAGTTATTACTACATTTGTATATAATGTTAACATGATACTGTGTTCTAATCCATAAAATTATATGATAGAAATAAGATGTAGATGACTTAACAGTCGGTGGTATCTAAAGTTTGTAATGAAAAAATTTGAGCAGTACTAGGACCATTTCTTTCCCCTAACATTTTTTCCACATATTTAAAATGATTCCAAGTTGTTAGAATATTCACTGGTTATGAGAAAATCCATGTCAAAGTTTATTTGAAAATTTTAGCTATGATAAAAAATAAACATACCAAATTATATTACTCTTAAAATTCAATGGCTTGGTGACACTGATTGCTCTTTTATGTTTCAATAGGTAGATGTGTCAGTAATCATTAGGCCCATATTAACAAACTGTTGTATATTACTTTCAAAGTTCATTGCTTGTTTTGTAAACACTGGATATCAAGAGAAAGTTAGCCATCAGTGAATTGCAGAGGGTGTACTGAGGTGGTTATTTTGACAAATGAAGAAAGTGTTTTTATATTTTAAAACACAAGAAAATCAATGAGTCACCAATTTCTAGAATTTGTCTAGAAGCACTCTGTAGTAAAATAGCATTTCCTGGAAATAACATTTATTTAAAGGTACACTATGTGTCCCTAGTGAATTCAATCCTGTATGTAGTAACTTAAAGTTACATAACATATAAATGTAGTACTATAGATAATAGATAGGTATATCTTAGCAACTTTAGTTTAAGCATGTGTTTCCCAAATACTTCTAAGTATCATTAAGAATCTATTTAAAATATGTGTGTACTACATATATACAGACAGATGGGTATTTTATTATAATTTTATATTTCAAGTTTACACTCTGTAAACACAGCATGATACAGTAATAATACAGTGGCATTTAAATTTTCTTGACTTAAATAAAAATGTATTCAGGGTGCCACATACAAAACTGTGATATTTTTAAAGCTAGAAAAAAAAATCCTTGATTTTTATCATTGAGACTTGTGTATCCCTAAGTCTTCAAAAGTAAACACATTCCTTTCTGTAAGAATTTTCTGCTCATCCAGAAACATATATTGCATTATTAAAATTTAAAAACAGAAAACAATGTGACTTCGTAGAAAAAAAACAAAAAACACTGTTGACCAAAAAAGCATTTCAGTTAAAGACACAAAGGCCTGATCTAGATTCTATTCATATTTTTATGTGACTTTGACCCATAATTTCACTATGTAAAATGAAGTTGCAACACTATAATACAGTATTGTACCTTTTTAAATGTCCCTCTTGCATTTGAAAAGTCATTTGTTCCATTGCATTTAGTACCCAACTTTCCTACTACACAATTTTTTTCTGGATGATTTGACTATTTTAAGAAAAGGAAAAAATCAAAACCAAAAAGAACCAACCCATACTTCCAGCCCAAAACTCTGTTTATTCATCAGAAAAAGATGGTTTGCTTATTTGTAGAAAGCTGTTCTAAAAACGGAATCAAATAAGGATGCTAGGAAACATTTTATTTTTAATCTCCTACCTCTTTGCAGTAGGGAAATAGCGAGAGCATGAGGAGCCATCCCAGGCGCAGTACGGGTCGCGGGCCAGGCAGCACTCAGCACAAGCTTTCCCATAAATATCACACCGGTGCAGAGGGAGTTGAGCCACCCCAGCGGTGGAACCAACGTACAGCTGTTGCTGTGGAAACAGTTTACTGTCAGGACAAAAATTACCTTGATTTCTATATCTCCTTTTCCTCAATAAAAGGTGTATTTATTGATACTGACCAACAATGAATTATATTTGTGGATTTAAAAACAAACCGCATTGTTAATCATTTCTCTAAGTGTCTGGCAGATAACAGAAGAGCTTAAAATAGAGCAGGAGCAAATTCTAAGTGTGTGACTGAAAGAGGTGTTTTTAGTAAGTATGAAATAAAAGAAAGATAAATATGTCTGTAGACCAAGCAATGTGATATTCAGACCTTCAGTTTTTAACCTTAACAAGGTCTTTTCCCCCTACAGTTTATACTTTTGATTGACCATGCCACATATCTTCATGGCTGTGCTCTACGTGAGGCGGACGTGTCAGTTTCTGACTCTTAGATGCCCCATTTACTTTGCCTGTGATGTACCGTGCTTGCTGATGAGATGGGAAAGGGAGACGTTTAGGTACTTACATTTAAAAAGGAACATTTGACTCAATATCAACTGTATTGCCTTAGCACTACCTTTAAGAATATTATTTTAAACAACACTACTAGATCACTTTCCATTTAAAAGATCCACAAATGGGAAATGAGCACACTCCGATGCAATCTACCAGACTAAAAGCTGAGGTGCTATGGAAAAAGCACTTAATTGGGTATCAAAGTGCCTGGGTACTCTACCTAACCCTATGTTAATGCTAGGCAATCTTGGGACATTCACATTTTTTTTAAAGAATTAATTCCTTATCTATAAAATGAGATTTTTTTCACAGATCTTGAAAGTGAGCATCCAGAAAACATCCAACAATACCATCACCCTCAATGAAACTGGAATTATTGAATGAGCCAGAACATGGAAGATTAAAAAAAGAAAACATAAAGTTCTAGCAGCTACTATTTCAAGATTTCAGCACAACTTAAAAAATGCCTTGAACAGTTGAGTGAATGTAACATATCAGCTGCCAATTTATATAAACACAAAATGAAACAAAAATAAAATTATTCTGTGATTTACCCAATATGTACTGTAATTGGTACCAAAGCTCCTTTTCCTTGCACTAGAGGATTGATTGATTATAACAAACCTCAAATAAAAGTTATCTAAATACTGAAACATGTACTAATACACAGGCAAAAAAACTTCAAATTTTTATCTTAATTTTTCCAGTATGGAGAGGAACAATAAGTTTCAGAAAAGGCACACTGAACAGTGGTGTTCTTTTAACATTACAATATATCTGATAGTCAGAAATGGATATAATTTAAGCTTTATTTCCAAGAACTTTCATTTATGGACTATATTTATATAGATAATTAAGTTGAATGCAGACTGAAGTATCTATTAGAATTTAAGAAGTCAGTAAAGTAACAGAATGTTTATGTAGAAAATAGTTCAGTGTTAAGTGCTAAACAACATATATTGAGAAAAGAAAGGAAAATAAGGTGGTAAAAAGTAATACAACACAAGTTCTTATGGTTTGAATCTGGAATGTCCCCCAAAATCTCATGTGTTAGAAGGCTTGGTCCCAATGCAGCACATTCAGAGATGGCCTTGGGGAAGGTGATTAGGTCATGAGGTCTCTGACCTCATAAGTAGCATAATTCTCTGATGGCATTATTGGACATGGTGGGAGCTGTAGGATGTGGGGCCTGATTAGAGGAAGTAGGTCATAGGGGCATGTTCTGGAAGGGTACATCTTGTTCCTAGTCCCTCCCTACCGTACTCTGTATGTGTGTATATTTGTGTGTATGTGTGTGTGTGTGTGTGTGTGTGTGCATGAGTATGTGCGCATGTGTGTGAGTGTATGTGTGTATGTGCATGCACTCAAGCACACACATGCTTCCTGGCTGCCACAAGGAGAGCAGCTTTGCTCCGCCCCTCCCTCTCCGCCATGATGTTCTGCTTCACCACAAGACCACAGTGGTGGGAACAAGAGACTATGGACTGAAACCTTTGAAACTGAGGAAATAAATATTTCCTCCTGTAAGTTGTTTCTCTCAGGTATTTTGTCAAAGTGATGAAATGCTGACTAACACACAACTGATAAATATTGCTATTTGATTCCACTAAATAGAAGAAAATAAAGATATAATAATAGACATTACTAGAGGCTCAACTTTGTGCATTAATTGAACTGTGTTCTTATATTCAATTTTAATATTATATTTAATGCTGCTATAACCCAAGACAAACTAAGAAATGATGGTTAAATCCCTGGGAGGGAAAGTCAAAATAGTGTTTTTACCTTCCTACCCATTATTTCTTTTTCCTGCTGCCTCCTTATTTTTTTAGATTCTACTGAATGAAAAAAAATTAAATGTGATTTAAAAGCAAAACAAATACACCTCCAGGCATGGTGGCACATGCCTATAATCTAGCAGCTCTGGAGACTGAGGCAGGAGAACCATGAGTTCAAAGCCAGCCTCAGCAACTTAGGGAGGTCCAAAGCAACTCAATATAATAAATAAATAAATAATAAAAGGGATGTGACTCAATGGTTAAGTGCCCCTGGGTTCAATCCCTGCTTAAAAAAAAAAATCAAAGCAAACACATATTTAAACAATGGCAATACTTAGAAGGTTGTAGCAATGTCCAGCCAGAATCATGGTTAGCAGTAGTGAAAACAGACAAGCTAATTCATATGTTGTGACTGTGTCTATTTTAAAAAGCTACTAACCAAATTGAATAAGAGCAAAAGATCTCTGTTTGTCCAATAACTTTTAAGAAACATAAGGAAAATAAATAATTATAAATTATTGTAATGAAAATCTCAAGTGTGACAAAATGCCAAAAATTAAATGAAAATCAAAGTCATTTTTGTTTTGTCATAATTCTGCAGAATTGTTAATGACTACTAAAATAATTATGCTATCCAAATGAAACATAGGGGAGGCTTACAGGCAACACTGAGCACAATCCAGTCACTAGCAAGGAACCCAATGGTGCTTTTCCCACCCAATTTAACATCACCAAGGGGTTTCACTATCCTCCTTAACAAGTTTGAACCATGAGCAGGATGTGAGCCTGCTTATCCAGAAAATTAGTGATGATACTACTTGTCCTTCTTGAAACCACTGCCTTCTTTTAAGAATGCCCATAAGAACACATGAAATTGAGTTAGTTCTGAATGAAATCAAACTTCCTTCCAGAAATAGAAAAAATAGGTTAGGGACACTTTCTTCTATCATGACATTTTAAATTAACACAGTTTATGTTTGCTGGTGAAATGTTGCATTGGTAGACAATCTTTTAGGTAGTTTTAACAAATTTAAAACAGAAATAAATGTTTTACAAATCTAGATGGTAAGGCAATGAAGCTAGTGTTGGTCAGCATAAAGAAATAATTTAAAAAATCATTACAGGAAAGAGGATCCCATACTAGATTCCATCCTGGAAATCCCCGATTTCCTTGCCAACATGTGCCAATTTTTAGATTACAAGAACAGGTGAACACATATTTATGAAGTGAAGATAACAGTGTCAGTCAATGATATCTTTACTCTGAGCTGTTCTAAATACCTTGGGGATTATCAATCTATTTTGATATGTCTATGTGGAAAGCATACACATTGAATTTCATTGGCTCAGTAATTTAGTGTCTTGTTGAAGGGATAAAGCATGGTCAGAGATGAGACATGTATAAAGGCTTAGGAATAAGACTAGCCAAGTGATTCTTATATTTTATAGTTTCATATTTCATATTTTCTGATAGCAATGGGCTTCCTATTTCACTCTGGCTTTTGCTTCTCAGTTATTTAATAATTAATTTGAACTCAATATCCAAACTTTTTAAAGTTATAATTAATATTCTCAATTAAACAGTGATAATATTTATGGGGAAAGATAATTAGAAGTTAAAACTATATTTGTGTTGCACTATTCATTTAGTATTTAGAAATTGTTTGCTTTTCTTAACTGTTTTGCCAGACCATAATTTTTTTTTAAAGAGAGAAGGACAGTGAGAGAGAGAGAGAGAGAGAGAGAGAATCAATTTTTATTGAGTTTTTTCACATGGCTTTCCCTGCTCTGACACTTAGTGGTGTATGTGGGTGCTGGTGTTTGAACCAGTGTACTTGCACAAGCTCTTGCAAGGCAAGCGCTGTAACCACAGAGCCACTGCTCAAGCCCCAGAGTGTTATTTTAATATAAATGGAAAGACTATTAACATGCTGCCCTTGGGGCTGAAGTGGTGGCTAAGTGGTTAAGGCACTTGCCTGGCACGTATGAGGATGCAGGTTCGAACCTCAGCACCATGTGTATGGAGTGTTGGACCAATGAAAGCCTCATGAAAAACTAAATAAAATTGATTCTTTTTCTCTTAAAAAACAAAAAGCAAAACAAAACAAAACATGTTGCCCTTAACCTTTGAATTCATGCAGTTTTAGAACTTATCATTTGATAGTGACCGTTTTTCCGTTATGTTTAACCAAATTTAAAGTCACGTGTTGTTTTTTCTAGCACACAATACTACTAAAAAGATAAGATTAATTTTTAGGTAAAGACCCTCTAAACATACATAATCAGTGTTTAATTTTGTTAGCCTTTAAAGTGCATTTTGTTTGTTTTCAAAATAAAATTAAGTTGTAAACGTATTTTCATTCTGATAAATTAGCTTATGTTAGCTCTAAAGTACATATATATTCACATAAAAAATTAAAATAAGTATTGAGTATTATGTAAACGATAATGACAAAAATGAATTGCTATAAATTAATCTTTACAGCAAATAATGATCCAGGAAATATATTTTAAGACAGATGAGACTGGTCAAAAAGGACAAATAAGGACAACAAAAACTACTTTCAATTTTCTTTCTACTAACTTATTTTAGAAATAATATTTCTTTTCTCTTGGCTTCTTTTCTTGTAAAAGTGTTAACAAGTCTATAAAATTTGATGGGCAATAGATAGATCTGTAAACCTGAAGCAAATAATGAATAAAATATAATGTTGATCATTATACGTAATGACAGTACCTGCTTAGTGGAAAGTGCCATTGCTGAAATAGCAGTTGGTTCCTAAAGAAGAAAAAATTTAAAGTGGTAAATTAGAAAAGTCAATCATTAATTAATTAACACAAGGTACCAATGTGTTTTCAGAAGACAACTTCAGTGCTCACAAGGAGAAATATAATTGGAATATAAGATCGATGAAAAAACTACATAGATAAATGTCAAATATGTGGAATAGACAGTAATTTTATGTCATTGTCATCCAGTCCAATCAAAGACCTTGAGCAATACACCTGCAGTTGACCAAGGATGGTTTACTGCTCAATGTAGTAAGAGATAAAATGGATGTCCCCGCAAGTGGATGTTAGGGGAAACTTCTTTTGCAATCATGTGTTAGGTGATTGGGGAAGGGTTTTTAAAAGTAGGGCTTTGCTCAACATTGGACACTGTCAAAAACTGGGGTTAATTCTATGGTTAGGCATGTTCATCAGTCACTTAGAAGGAGGGAAGAGCAGAATAAGGCTAAGACTATGACTGCTTTAGAAGTGTAATCATTCATGTTAGGCACGATGAGGGATATTTGGCCATTTTTGTGGTTTGGACAACATTCACGTCTTTATTTTCAGATGTGATTATAGAATGGCCTTGCTTTTATCTTACTTCATCACCTCAGAATGGCCCTTTCTGACAACTGTCTTCTGTGAAAAATTTTATGTTCAACTGGAGAACAGTATGGCTTGGCTGAAAGTGCCAGATTGGCTTTTAACGCCACCAAAGAGAGCTGACAATATTAGGCCAGGTTCCAGCTGTCAAGAACTGTGAGAGCTCGGTCAGGATGAGATGACTTTATTATTCTTAAAATGACTGTTTAATGTGCAAAGACCTATATTTCAGATCTTTGCTGGAGAATATAACATCATCAGTGTCTGCGACAGGCTACTAGAGTAATATAAGTAAAACCTAGGGAACTAACAATCGTCAATGCACTTGGGTAAATGTTCTTTTGTGAATGTGTGTAGACTTGCACAAACAAATCCTGTTCCTCCATGCATGTAAACCACCAAAGATTACACACCTGAACACATTAGCTTATTTCCATCTAGACTCACTCTCATGAACGCACATTCTATCTTGTCTTCTTAAAAGCAAACACAAGGGCAAGAGCAAGATCGCTTCTGGGTTTCAGAGCAGACTGATGAGAGAGATGTAGGTGGGAAGAATGATCTGAAAAGGCCTCACTGTTTTGGGTAACTGAAGCAGACCTCAGAAGAAAGTGTAAAGTTGGACTGAAATCAAACTGCACAGACTTTAAGTGTGATGTTAAACCAGGAATGTAAATTCTTTATAATTCAGTTTTCTCTTCTGAAAAATTAGTACAGTGGTATCTTCTTCATAGGGTTATTGAAGAAATTAGTAAGTTCACACATGAAAAGCATTTCATAAATGTATTTGGTGTTTGTTTTTCCAAATCTCTTCTTCCATTTCTCCTCCCTCTTTCTCTTTCAAACACCATTGCCAGCTCCTTTTCTCACTCTTCTGCTTAGTCTTACCACTACCTGTATGTATGTATACTTATGTGTGTGTGCCTTTTCCTTTTGAATCTCAATTCCTCCTTCTTGATCCTACCTCATACACTGCTTTGGGATGAGGTAGAGAAATTCACCATTCATCTCACATTAAAGCAAAGTCTCAGGTAAGATCAAGAGTGTGGGACTGAGGATTGGCATGAAGATGGAATTGTCAATGAAGTGGTGCATTATAGAAATTTCCATTGAGAGAAAAATTGGAGGATAGTTGATGATGATTCACAAAATTGTCCATTGAGATTTGTACCAAGAAAAGTATTTTTTCATTTCATTACTTTTTGGAGGTTTCTGAGGGTGTAAAATCTTCTCTGCCCCAGGTGTAACTCTTGCTTACATTTTGCTGTTCTGTTATAAAGTCCTGTAGCAAGAAGTAAAAGACTCAGTAACAGGAATTATAGGCAAGGCTGAAAGGATCTGAGGAGGGCAGCAGAGCTGTCTTCTACAACTTCTTAATTGTCCCCCTCAATCTGGGACAGGGATTTTGGCTGATTAGCTCAATGTCATTCCCCTAGCACCTAAAATCGCAACCGATATTTACAACTTTCAAAAAGTAGTTGTTAAGTACATGAATAAATGAAATAATTCTCTACCAGTTTCCCCCTTTCTCTCTTATTTCCTCAACTTACTCCACTATATTTCTTACATTTTAATTGTGTATAAAATAGCCATCTTACAAAATGTCTTTCCTTGATCCTTCCAGTTTAGCTGGAGTTTCTTTAAAAATAACCTAGGT
>PVKS010024272.1:0-31263 GCA_004027875.1 Aplodontia rufa
TCATTGGCTTGATCAATGTCCTCTGGTGAGAAGTCTCTATTTAGCTCTTTGGCCCATTTATCAATTGGGCTGTTGGTGTTTTTGTAGCTGACATTTTTGAGTATTTTATAGATTCTGGATATGAGACCCTTGTCTGAGGAATCATAGTCCATGATACTCTCCATTTCTGTAGGAAACCTCTTGACTCTTTTGATTGTTTGCTTGGCAGTACAAAAGCTGAAATCTCACGTCATCTCCTATTAAGTCAGACATTAAGGAAATTTGTAAAAATTAGCATCATTCTTTTTATTATTTTTGTTGTTTTGAGTTTAAAGTGTAATATACATATATGTATATATATAAATGAACACATAGTAGGTTTCTTATTGATATTTTTAAATTAAACATTTTAATTACTTTTGACTTTCTATTGTGATAAATATTCATAAATATAACATTACCAAAGAAAAGCCCTCTGGAATTCTCAATCATTTCAGGGGTGATAAGAGATCATAAGATCAAAACTTTGAGTACAATTGGGGTGTGTGATTATATGACACTATAAATATAAAATATTAAACAGTAGATCTGTTCATCAGATACTAGGAATCATTTATCTTTTACTCATGGCACATGTAGAAGTTCCTAGTTGATGTGAAGGTAGAATGGGATCTGGCTCAGGCTAAGTTTCTGAATGATGTGGATCCTGAAATTTCCTGACAAGCTTGTATTGTTCATTGACAAGAACTTTTATTTGCGTGTGATTTTCTTTCATAGATTCTTTCCCAAGGGTTTTGCTGAATCTCTGCAGCTTTTTGGTTCATCAGAAACAAGTCATACAACAGCACTGGTTTTAGAATCTCTGACTTGTCTTTTCAGTTATTTAAAATTTAAACTGATCACATTATAGACATATTACAATTCAGTGTTTAAAAGAGAGACACAAAGAGAAATTTCTTTCCCAGTATAATGAAGTCAGTTTATAGCCAAGAGTTCAAATAAGTGCTCTATCTTTAAAGAAGTTCCACTAATTATTGCAGTCCTACCAAACTGTGAATTCACCTCTAAAAATAGCCTTTTGGGTGGCTGTATTGGTTAAGATAAAGCAGTCCTTGCACATGTATATGTTCAAGGCTAACAAGAAGTGCCATCTGTAGAAGTGGGATATTTTCACACTCCTCTCTATTATACAAAACAATAAACCCTCTCCAGCTGATTTCTCTCATTGTGAAATGCAAATTGCCTATAAAAGTCCTCAGGGTGTGAGAAGACACTTATCAAACAGACATTACACATGCATTCATAGAAGCTATGCAGTCTCAGACTCTATTTTAAATGCATTAAGGACCAGAAAACATAGGTGCGAACCTGTTCTATGTAGTTGTAATAATTATGGCCTGAAGTAGCTGTGCTGCTTAAGATATGTAGATTACTCTACTGCACCCACTAACTTTTGATCTACTGCACACCTGCCTCTTACCTCACGAAGAAAAATCCACAGAATGGAAGAAAACAAAACAAAACGCATTACATCACATAGCCTACCCTAAATTATTAATCTGGCATTACCCAGTAAGCTAGATTTTAAATGTGACATATTCAATATTATTCATATTTTGCTTATTCTTCACTGGAGACTGGTACATTTCCTTGTGTGCTAAAGTCAGTATTGGTAGCAGATAATGTAAATTTCATGAGAGTAATGCACATGAAGAATCCATATCATTTTCCATCCAGAAATTCATCCCTGCCCATGACATGTGAATAGTCAAATAGAAAAAGAGAAGGAAAAAAATGATTTCACAGAAAAGTGCTCAAAACTCATCTGCAAATGAAGAAAAAAAATTTCAAAGGCATTGGAATAGAATTTAAATTGAAAACACAATAAAAATACTAAATGTTTTAAATAAAATTAGTTGAAGATGTTCTAAGACAAAAAATCTTAGACACCAAAAACAACATGTGGCTTACTTTTATGTTTCCCATCCATCATGCCTAGGTCTTAGATAACATAGGCGAATACAAAAAATATGTTTTTATTGTCTACATTAAATGAGTGTATGCGTTAAAGCAAATGAATGAGTATCTTTTAAAAATTAGAAATATTTTGTAAATATAAACTGAAAAAATGTCTGGTTTAGATAAAACATTTGAATTATTTCCAATGGAAATATTATGCATAATTGTTTTTCATCATGAGACTTCAAAGTGTCATTTCTAAAATTTGAATCTGCATACCAGCAAGCTGAATTTTTTTAGAGTCCTCACCCTTAAATTCAAGTCCCTTGTTCTACCATGGAAGCAATTAAGGTCCAATCATTTTTAATGCATCATAAATAATCTTCACACTTGCTGTTAAGTTAATTATTATAATCAGTAAAGCCAAATGCATCAAAATGAAGCTTATTTTGCAAACACACAAAACGTTCTGCCTCATTGCCCCACTACCAAGACTAAATGACATTTTGCTAGCAACTTTTTCAAAGTTAAGCCCAAAATACATATTTTAAAAAAGATCACTAAAAGTAAGTCAAGGATGCTCTGTATGCTTGGAATGATCAGCCATTGGAAACAGTGGCAATCATGTCCGATCCACTAGATAACACTCAAGTTCCATGGAATTAATGCACTTGAAGAATCCACAGAATCCTCTAACTTGGTTTTGTAACTAGTTAGCAGCTATCTAGTTATAAAAACAATTTAGAGGATTTGGTTATTAAAATATATCACAAACAAAAATGTAATTAAGACATTATGATGGTTGTCTATTTAGACCTCACTTCTTTCTTTTTTTTTTCTTTTAAGAAGAGGGACAGGGAAAGACAGAAAGAGAGAATCAATTTTTTTATTTAGTTTTTCATGTGGCCTTCGTTGCTTTGAAACTTCATTGTGTAGATGGTGCTGTGAATCGAACCCGCGTACTTGCGCAGGCCAGGCAAGGGCTGCAACTGCCGAGCCACTACTCCAGCCCCAATATTTCACCTCTTTCAAATAAGGATCTTAGACTATTTACAAGCATTCAACTAGCAAGATGAATATGAGAAAGTCAGAAAATCAGAAGTACAAGGGGATACATCTCCACAAGCAGGCTTATTAAACATCTGCAGTTCCAACTGGCACACTAGAATTCTGAGCTTAACTCTCTGTTTCTCAGTAGGACAACATTAGCACCTGTCAGTCTTCCTAACAGTTGAGTCCTCTAACCTAAGTCATATTTTATTTTTATTGTGCCCACTTGGAAGTTCTTTCATTGTAAGATGAACATTCTGGAGCATTCAGGTCTCTGAAGCCATTCCCATGCTGTCCTTTAAACTGTTTCTCCTTCCTGGCCCTCAGATTTCTTTTCTCATGTCTCAGACTCAACCCCACCACTCACTTCACTTACCATGAACTACAATGATATTTGTGGTGCTGAATCTTTCGCTTATTCATATAACCTGTCTAGAGAGGTCAACAAATTACCGCACAATTATTCATCTAGTCTGTACCTCATTCTTCAGTTTTTTTCAATCCATTTGTGTGACACCTGCAAATTAATAATCAAAAGTGATTCCATTTTTCTCCAAGATAATAATAATAATAATAGTAATAATAATAATAATAAATCTCTTTCCAAAGCAATCCAGAAAGAAAAAGAACATGCACTTGTATAAAAATCTTAGAATGTGAAGTGATAGAGAGAAGCCGAAGATTCTAGTATGATTTGAGAAGGAGGAGTGTGGTGGTGCCTGTCACCAATCCATCTCTCAGCGTGCTACCAAAACACAGTACTTTAATTTTTTTGGTAGTTTTGTCTCAGCTAAAATCAGAGAACACCGACTGTGAACGTATCCTTCTCTACCCATTTAATTAACCTGAAAGAGGAACAGTCACCTTGGAGTGAGCAAGGGAACTACTGGGTTGAATGCTCCGACAAAGCTACTAGCTCAGGGCTCCACACAGCCCTGGGGAAGTGATCTGAATCCAGAGTACATATGTCTGGCCCACCTTGCTAGCTTCAGTGACCCTGCTATAGAAAAGTCACAAAAATTCAGAAGGGAGTGCAGAACTTAATTCTGAATGCAAAGCCATCATTCAGCTTTAGTTAAGGGATGTGGTTTCTCCAAGATCCTAACCCCTGTTAGTCTATGGAAATATAGCTCAGAGAAATAACACGACTCAGAGGTCAGATGTGAGTCAAAGGGAATTCACGCACACTGTATCAGAGCAAAAAAGAATGAAGAGAACCCCCTCCTACAGACAGAATAAAAAGAAATGACATGGGAAGTATGCAAGCATTTTTTTAAATAAAGAGAAGAAATTTGAAAATTACTCTTAAGCAATTAATACAGAATCCAGTCAATAAGAAAGCTGGGAAAAAGTGTGTAGAACAATTCTCCAAATAATACTTAATGCAATAGGAAATGATTATATGAATTCAACTAAACTGAACTCAAAACTTTAAGAAAATATCATTATGGGTGAACAGGGATTTTACAATGAAGCAAAATTAATGAAGACTAAATCACATCATTAATTTTGATCATTAGTTGTATATTTCTAAAGAGTTTGGTGAATAAAATTTAGAAATTTAGAAAGTAAACACTGATGGATGAATGGAACAAAGGAAAGTTTAAGGGAACTGAAATAAATAAGATACAACAAATTCAGCAATAGGAAAAAGAATAATAAATATTGAAGACAGAAAAAATAATGTTCTCTAACACAGGTCGTGATCCATAACACAGGAAAATAATACAAAAATAAAAATAGAAAGTTACAAGTCAAGGATCACTAACTGGGATGATTGTTTTGATCTGTGCATTTTCTCTTTTTAATGATTTTTTTCCTAAGAGTTTACTACAGGGCTTCTGTAATCTGGTTTACTGCCAGGATCATCATTCCAGCTTGAAGTAACCTGGTCCATCTTGTACAGTTCTTTTATCCACTCAGGCCTGGAAACCTTGGAGGGTAAGATCTCTGACATAAAATATGATTTCTCTGAACATAAGTAAAAATTAATTATCTATTTTAAGGACACATTATCTCCCAGATTCAAGTAACAGAAAACACAACTGAGTATTGAACTTCAAAGACAAACAAAGAAATATTCAAATATTCTGGCAAAGAAAGCAAATCACCTGTGAAATGAAAAAAACAAATCGGGATGTGCTTATGCATTTTATATACATGCAAACACAGGCATATGTATCTATGTATATGCCTGTATTAACTTACAGCTCAGATATATATATATATATATATATATATAGAGAGAGAGAGAGAGAGAGAGAGAGAGAGGGAGAGAGAGATAAATGGATAGATATATAGAGCTCAGACATATATATATATGTCAATTTTATATATATATATATATATATGTCATATATATATGGAGAGAGAGAGAGAGAGAGCGCAAATGAGCATGTATGTACATGCACCTGTGTGTGTGTGAATTGTAGAAAGACAAAGTTCTACTTCTGCCCTTTCAAGTTTTCTGGCTGGACCTGAGAATTAAATTGACTTAAGATAAATTAACATAAGAAAATCATATAAATTTATTGAAAATTAGTTTTACAAGGCACAGGAGACTTTGGAAGGGAATGAAGACCTGAAGACACAGTTAGATCCACTGATCCACTGAAATAAATAAAGAGAAGTAAATGTGAAAATAAACCAGGTGAAGGGGCTAAGGCTAGGGAGGAGGAGTAGCTAAGGGAATTCTTATTAGTGTAACAAGGTTGATTTACACAAACTTCCCTTGGCCATAGGTTCTAGACCTTGAGGATGAGAGTGATACCTTGCTTCTGGTGTCAGGAGGGTATCTTTCCATAAGAGCTTCAC
Organism: Aplodontia rufa; assembly: GCA_004027875.1. Classification (NCBI taxonomy): domain Eukaryota; kingdom Metazoa; phylum Chordata; class Mammalia; order Rodentia; family Aplodontiidae; genus Aplodontia; species Aplodontia rufa. The sequence continues at coordinate 5,803 of PVKS010024272.1, forward strand.
CTCCTGCTTTTAAGAAACTGGAGGCCTCCTTGATATCAAGGAAGCTGGAGGGAGGGAGTATGGGGGTATCAACCCAGTGGGGAACTTTCAATTTCCATGAGAAATCTAACTAACACAGGGTTTATTTAGTAGGGGGAAACATGGATTCAGGTGGAACCCAAGGGGGGGGACCATGGAATGGCATCAGCCTTGGCTTGCTCTGTCATTATACATTTGTTCTTGATTGTATGACTATGATTCCCTTCTAAATGTAAGACTACCTTTAATCAATAAAATATGAATAAAAAATGAAATTACCTATTGTTACTTTTCCAACTTTACCAGTAAAGTTAGAACCTAAAAAATAAAAAGAAATTGGAGGAATTTCTGGATGATATTCTCACTGCCATCTTTCAAGTGTCTTTAACTCATAAGTGTGTATGTGACAGAGTGTCATTTTGTAATTCCTTCAGTAGATGATAGAGCTACAAATATAGACATAGAGAGTTTTCAATGCCTACAGGTAATGTAGCAATATCTTTCAAAGTTTTGAAAAAGAAAGATTGTCCCCAAAATTTTATACCCAAGAAAAAATTTGCTTTTCAAATATAAAACACAAATATAATCTTCTTTCAAATATAAAAGCAATAATCAGGTGAAGTAGTCTACCATTAACTCTTCTGTAAAGTATTGCTTGACACTGAAAGCCAACAGATAAATTAGAAAGCTCTGGACTTTGTGATAAAAGGCTAGATGCAGTTCTTGGGGCTGGAGATAGTGCAGCAAGCAAGGCCTAGGAAACACTCCAGTGGAAGGACAATTACCTTCAGAAAATCTAACCATGAGTCCCTCCAATATGTATGACTATGTTGAATGAATTTTAAAAAAATCTATCCAGATAAATTGCCCTTCAAAGGTGGAGAAATGTGCAACTATGTAAGAACTCAAGACTGAAGCCCCTATAATAACAACACCACCTATTTGATGATAAAACCCAATCAGGCTTGATAGAAATCCATGATTGAAAGGGAGCCCTGAACCCATTTATGTATAGAAGTAGAATAAATATCAATGAATATTGTGGCTATAGAATTGAATTTAAATGCTATATGCTCTGACAATAGAAAAATAATTCTATAACTGAGGATAGTGAATGATGAATGAGAACTTAAAAATGCTACAATATAGATATTCCTTCTTTTTGAGTACAGTATTAACTGAGATCATTTAAAACTGAAGCATATAAACAGATAGCTTCAATCCCTTTATGTTTACTTGTTTTTGTTTCTTTCTTTCCTGAAGGAATTCAAGAAAAATTAAATATAACACTTTTACCTAAGATGTTGCATATATAGTGAGAAACTGTTGTTGTGAATTTATATCTGTTTATGTATTATTTAATCTAAACATCAACATATTAATATGTGTGAAATGATATTCACCTACTAAAATTATAGCAATTTATTTTTGTACATTATTTTTATTAAGAAATATAGTTATTGTACAATCAAAAATGCATCCAATGTAATAATATGATATGTATATATTCATTTTTTTTCTAATTTCTTAAAGGTGGTCTTACAATTTGGAGGGAATCATTATCAAACAATGAAGAACACATATATAATGACAGAGCAAGCAAAGGCTGATGCCATTCCATGGTTTCCACCCTTGGGTTCCCCATGGTTCCATGTATCCCCCTACTTCACCCCCGTGTTAATTGGAGTACTAATGGAAGTCAAAGGTTCCCCACTGGGTTGATTCCCTCATATTCCCTCCTTCCAGCCTCTTTGATATCCTTCCTAATCCCTCCCACCTACCTGTCCCCCCTCTATGTCACCCAGCATCCTAGGCAAGGTTCCCCCTGTTTGTGTAAAAATTCATGCATGCTGAGGTTATTATTAGTTTAGCCATCTATCATACTGTTTCTGATTGTATTCTAGCTTCCACAAATGAGAGAAAACATTTGGACCTTGAGTCTCTGAGTTTGGGTATTTCACTTAGCATAATTTTTTCCATCTCCATCCATTTGGGCGCAAATGCCATAATATCGTTTTATCTAATACCTGAGTAGAATTCCATGGTATATATATGTACCAAAGTTTTTTAATCCACTCGTCTAATGAGGGGCATCATGAGTTGGTTCCACAGTCTAGCTACAGTAAATTGAGCTGCTATAAACATTGATGAAGATATAACTCTATGATATGCTGATTCCAGCTCTTTTGGAAAAATACTAAGGATTGGGATAGCTGGATCATAAGGCAGGTCCAGCCCTAGTGTTTTGAGGAGTCTCCACACTGCTTTCCAGAGTGGTTGTACCAGTTTACAGTCCCACCAGCAATGTGACAGCGTTCCTCTTTTCCCACAGCCCCTCCAGCATCTGTCATTGTTCATATTCTTCATTTTTGTCACTCTGACAGGAATAAGGTGGAATCTCAGTGAAGTTTTGATTTGCATTTCTGTTTGCTAATGATGTAGAGTATTTTCTCATATGTTTATGTGCTTTCTGGACTTCCTCCATTGAGAAAGCTCTTTTTAGTTCCATAGCCCATTTATTGATTGAATTATTTGTGAGATTTTACTGTTTAGTTTTTTGAGTTCTTCATATGTTCTGGATATTAGCCCTCTGTGTGAGGTGTAGCAGGCAAAGATTTTCTCCCATTCTGTAGGTTCCCTCTTGATGCTCTTTACTAAATCTTTAGCTGTGCAAGAGCTTTTTTATAATTTTTTAAATTTTTGAACAACCATACAAGTTTTTAACAAAATAATATAAAATGTGTATAGATTCTGGATATTACAATTACCCCCAGGAGTGCCCCACCAATTACCCACCCTTGGCCCTCCCTTCCCCTTCCCACAATATCTCTGAAAAAGGATTATGTTGTATAGCATTACATCTTATCTGGATTTAACACATGATAATAGACCAACTTTCTCACTGGCCAGGGTCTAGTCCCAACCTCCACAGATAAGTGGAGACAATCTACCATTAGTTATCTGGGTTAAGCTGATTTTACTCAGCATAATTTCTTCCATAGCCATCCATTTACCTTCAAAGGCTGTGCAAGAGCTTTTTAGTTTAATTACATCCCATTCATTTATTCTTGACTTTATGCTTGCGCCATGAGAGTCTTGTTAAGGAAGGCGGTGCTGACCCCTAGGTCATATAGTGTTAATCCTACTTCTTTTTCAAACATTTGTAAAGTTGCTGGTTTCATATCCAGATATTTGAACCATTTTGATTTAATTTTTGTTCAGGGAGAGAGGTAAGGATCCAATTTCAGTTGTTTGTATATGGCTGTCCAATTTGTCCAGCACCATTTGTTGAACAGGCTATCTTTCTTCCACTCTGTGCTTTTGCCCCCTTTATCAAATACCAGATAGTTAAAGTTATGGGGGAGGTTCATCTCAGAATCTTCTATTCTATTCCATTGGTTTTCAATTCTGTTTTGATATGAATACCATGTTGTTTTTGTTACTATAACCCTCTAGTATAATTTCTAAGAATGATTTTTTTTTGTACTTTGAAACATGACTTAAATCCTTAAAGTGAGCTTGGGGTGATTGTTTTTTCTAAGAGAGAATGAGTGAAAGAGAAAGAATCAATTTTATTTATTTTTCCACCTGATTTTAGTTTTTCTGACACCTAGCTATGGTGTCAGAATATGGTGCTTGTGTTTGAATCCACGTCCTTGTATATGCCAGGCAAGTGCTCTACTGCTAAGCCCTTGCTTTTCAAAAAGTAATGAAATAACTTTTTAACAGGAAAAGATGAGAATTAATGTAAGTGTTGAACTTTATTTTCTTTATGCTTTTTTGCTCTAAGGGTATAGAATTATATTTTTAACTTATTTTCAAATAAAGTGTATTCATATATCCAATATGCAGCCTTAAAGTAATATAAATTGTTAGGAATAAAATTTTCAGGCAGCAAACACTGTTTTCTCAGAAACTGTAGTATGCACTCATATATATAAAAAGTAGAATCTAGCTGTTAAATACGATGCTGTAATTAGTTTTTCATGATTTCATTCTTCCTGGTGTCATAGACCCCCACCCCCACTTTTGGTTTCTGGCATCTTAATATTAATTGGCATCTTCTATCCTTTCAATCATTTTTCTGTCCACTAACATCCCTGTTTCTTCCTGACTTCATATCTAGTCCTTCCTAATCTATTCTGTTCTTGGCTTGGTGTTTCATGACAGTTAGTCTCACCATGTAAGTAAGTCCTGCACGTCCCACCCACCCCAAGTCATTGATTCTTCCTAAGCCCTTTTATTTCTGCCACTAAGGTACAAAGAAGATCATCAGTGCTTCCTGCATGATCATCACATCCATTACAGCTCTGGGTAAGTTGACCCATTGGCAGAAAGTTCTGGGTTCCCAGAAAAAGGATACATATGAAACGAATGAAAATTTCCTAGATATGCGCTGCTCGTTTATTAAGCATTGACAATGTGTGCATTTTGAGCAGAATAATCTTACATCTATATGAACTAGCATTGTCTTATGGAGAAACATTTTACAGTTGACTTTTCATTCTTCAGTGATATTCATATGATAATAATCAGATTTTCATGATTTATTAAGGAATAAAACAAGTATGTTGGGAGAGGTACATGTCACAGTGGAGTATCAGACAGATTTGGGTTTGACTGGAGGCTTTGTTACTGATTTGGAATCTTGGGGAAATTATTTTAATGTCTCTATACTTTAGTTTCCCCACGTGTAAAATGGAGTGAGCATACATCACACTTCCACTGAAGGAACAGAAGTGTATTTTGCAAACTAGTCAACTTTCTAGTTTTGTACAAAAATCGATGCCCCTTATTAATAGAGCAGAGTCACAAGATTAAAGAAGCCAGTGTCTCAGATTTGCAACATGGACGTTTGTCTAATCTATTGGACTGCCATGAATGAGAAATAAGTTCCATGTTCAGCTTACTCTGAGGGTTTGCGATTGTCATCACAGCACAACCTAGCCTGACCTGACTAATACAGAAGATAAGTAAATTATGTCAGATGCTGAAAAGTGAAGGTGATGAGGCCACCGATGAGAAGTGACTGCCCGGAGTAGACAGTAACAACACATGCAGTGAGCCTCTCAGTGCTGGAAAAGCTGAGTGTTTGCCTGAGGAATTTGAAACTGTAGGGGAAGAAACAGAAAGACACACCTTAGTGATTCACATTAGTGATTAACAATTACAATTTGGTACGATGTTAGGAGAAAGAGGTGCTCTTAAAAGAAAAGAAAAACTTCCAGGATTACAAGCACTAATAGACAAATCCCAGAAATTTAGGCTTCTTTCAATGCTAATATCCTATGCATTTAGACATCAAACAGTAAGAAAGAAAATTTCAAAAGGTTGTGAATGACAAAGGCACATTGAAAGCAAAAACTTTTTATGGGGTGATGGATGTTAATGTGTTTGACTTTATTATTTTGCAATCTATATGTATATCAAAGCATCATGCTGTACAGCTTAAACATATACAATAAAATTTTAAAAAAATTTTAAATTGATAGTCCTATATGTACTATCAAATCTCTCAGTCTACTAAAATTACACTTGTTAGATTTAGCTTTCCCCAGAAGCCTGGCCACCTTAGGGGATGACCACAGATAACACCAAACCAAATGTAATTGAATCTGGCACTTGGAGTGGGGGCAAGGGGTAAGGGACGTTGTGATGGGAGCACATGCCACTTCCAGGCAATGAGGGGGTACATCACCAATGAGAGTTTAAACTTAATAAAAACTAAGAATCAACCTGACTTTTTATTATCTCTGTGTGCTAGCAATTCTATGCCATGACAGAGACCAAATTTAATCCTTCCTGAGCCAGACCAATCAGGCTCCCCTTTTTACACATAGATATGAGAGTAAGGATAAGAAGGCAAATTAATAGTTCAGGCTACAGAATCTTTGCTCTAATAAAATAAAAAAAGAGCAACTAAGATTTTGATTTGGGCTCACCATTGCTGCTGGAGATTCTGGATCCTTGATATTCCACAGCCAGGAGTTGACTTAGTTTCTCCAAGGGTGTGGGCTTATGGAGAGGGTTAGACCATATGACTACAGAAAGCTTCTTTACCAGCAAGAAGGGCATATTTTTCAATACTCACTTTAGATTTGACCAAGGGAAGAAATAAAGGAGAACATGCCAAAGGGTAAAACATCTGCTATCTAAAGAGAGGTAGGCCTGTATTAACAAAAAAAGAGAAACATAAGCTCCAGTGATGTTTCATGTGCAGGTGAAAATGAAAAAAAAGTTTTAGATGCAATGTTCTATATAGCTGTTGGATACAATATATTACATATAATATATATAATAGATTTACTGTACATAATAGATATACTGTACATATATAAATGTAAAATAAATGTATTAATTGGACAAATTTATTAATTTACTTTAGATAATCTATGGCCCTACCAATTATTTATCTGCTTCCTTTTTTCAGATATCAAAGTGTTTTAAACTATTATTTTCTTGGGCATATCTTATTATACAGTGAATTTTGCCTTATATATTCTGAAACACTGTTATTGTATGTATACAAGTTTAAGGTTAGTCCATTTATAGTAAATTGAGCCGCATCAAAAATTGTCCTCTTTGAAATGTTAATAATGCTAAAATGTTTCTACTAAAAATTCCTGTCATGAAGCCTACTTGTCTGTTATTAATATAACTATGGTTATTTTTGAATTAGTACAATTACGGCTTATCATTTTTTTAAGAGAAGGAAAGGGAGAGAGTGAGAGAAAGAGAGAACCGATTTTATTTAATGGTCTTGTTTTTGTTTCTCCTACACTTAGTTGTGCATGTGGTGCTGGAGTTCAAACCCAGGTTCTTGTGCATGTCAGGCAAGCACTCCAACCGCTGAACCACTGCTTCAGCCCGTGGCTTGTGTTTTACTAGTCTTTTCTTTCAATCATTCTGTCTTTATATTTAAGGTGCTTCTTTTACTAGTTGCTTCTAGATGGCCTTTGGTTTTTATCTCTTTAAATTGGAGTATTTACTACAATTACTGTTATATTCAGATTTATACCGTCCTTTTAGCACTCCTTTCCCATTTGACTGAGTTATTTTCCTTTCGCTCTCCTTTATTGATTTCTTTGGAATTGATCTGTGATGATGATGATCATTCCATTTCTTCCCCTCTCTTGTTATACATTACTTTACTCCTTATTTTAGCGGTAGTGCCATGTAAATCTTTGAATTATTTGAATCAAATAGACTATTACTTTTATCACTCTCCATGTGATTCTAGAGCTCTACACCAATTTTAAGTGGGATCCTGGATAAACTACTTGATTTATTGGGATCAGCTCAGGAATTTTGTGAGATAGAAACTGACTATTCCAATATAGCTATAAAAGTATATTTATTTTAAAATGAGACTGGCATTCCCCCATCCTACTGTGTTGTGCTGAATGTATACTCCTAGAGTCAGACCAAAAGTGACATGTGTGCGCCACTCCCAGATCTTAGGGGACGCTATGCCCCCATTCTCTGGGGATTGTTCAACACTTTAACCCACTGCAGAATGTCCAACCTCATCAGGAAAAGTGATAGGGACTTATTAGCAAGAATTCTCTCAACAACTTGGATGGTATGAGCCAATTGTCTTCACACATTAGTATCTGTGTGACTACTGCTATATGTAAGCCATAGTGTCTTTTGAATGTGGTAAGTACCAAATAAATTGCTTGGAGAAATAAAAAAAATAAAGTAAAAGGTTTCAAATTGTATTCAAAATTGTATTCTTTGTGTAAAATTATGTTTGAGTAGGACCACATCAAAATGGCTCAAATTTTCAGTGTTTCCTACTTTACCGCATTTCAAGTAAAAACTGTTTAAAATATTTCAAAAGTCACAACTCAGTTTCAAATAATAGTTCCAAATAGATATAAAAGCTGTTCTTAGGGGAATTCACTGCCCTGCAATGCGTTTAGCCTAATATGAGCAGGCATATTAGCTATTTGGTCTAGAATAGCAATATTGACAGGGAAAAATTCTCTAACACCAGAGTGACCTAACTTGTTGCTAGCTAGAGCTTTGCAAAGCTCTAGTGTAGTAATTTTTAATCCAGCCAGTTAAATTAACACAATCATGATTGCTAATCAAAGGGTAGAGCAGTAACTTTGTATCAAATAATTTATATATAATTCAGATGGTTAAGAAAACTTTGAATTTCTCTAGTACGGGATGCCACAAACTTTTTTTCCGTAAGAGGTCAGATATTAAATGTTTTAGGCTCCACAGATTCCATCATAATCTCTAAACTCTATAGCTGCAACCCAGAAACAATCACAGACAGTATATAAATGAGTGTATCTATAGTTCAATAAAGCTTTACTATCAAAACCAAACACTTGGTCAGAGGTGGGTTCAGATTTCATTGTTTGTCAGTCTCTGATCTGGTCCAGATTCCTCTCTGAACACACAAGGATGCTGAAACACAAAGAGCCATTGTGGTGCCTTCACCAAGTTGCCCTAAAAATCCAGTCCTTGTCAGAAGGATGTTCTCATGAAAGATATAGAATTGATTTCAGAAAAGCATGATTGTGATAATGATAAAAATAGACCTTGATTTTCACACACCTGGCCACAGTGGAAGTTCTCAATTAATGTACAGTAGAATCTGTTGGAGGAGAGTGCTGGCATGATATGACATTAGGGTAGGGACTAACTACACACCTCACCTCTGGTTCTGTAGCAGGCATAGGAGTTTGTATACATGGCTCTAGAATATCACACCTGCTTCTCTTTCCTAGGCTTCTGGTCAAGACATCAGCAAAGATACCCTGGAATATTTTTCTTCTATTTTGTCCGATGTATTTTGATCAAACAATATCAAACTGAACTTTTATTAAAACAAAATCAATAAAACCTCGATGATTTTTCAATAGAAAACTCCACAATGCCCAAGTTTCCTTGACAAGTTTGTCAATGAACCCACCATCTCCTGCATGGAAACCACTTGCAGGAAAACTCTGTCAATGTTGGCCAGTTTCTGGACCCAAGCTGTGTGCCTGGATCCCTGCTGGGTACCAAGTACTACGGTAGACTTTTCATGGATGAGCTTATTTAATGCTTACCACCTCACTAGATCAAAGCCTCTTTAGACAGTGGGATGCAGGAACAAACAAAAATCACAAGGTCATTATTCTTGTACATTGTTTTCTTGTACAATTGCATACCCATAATTTCAGGTTGTCATTAAGTCATTAAGGTAGGTCATTAGATGTTATTAAGAAAAAATAAAGCAAGGCAAGGGGACAGAAAGTGATGGGGTAGATGCTTTAGAGTCAATGGCCAGGGAAGGTTTCTCCTTTTGCTCAGGAGCCTGAATGAAGTGAGAGAGAACTCCAGGGATTCATTCCTGCAAAAAGAGCTTTCTGGGCAGTGGGAGAAGTCTGTGAAGAGCCTATGCTTAGTCTGTGCATGTATGAGGAGGAGCAGGGTAGCTTCAGGGGAGCAAGCATACTCAGACCAGTGCGCACACCGGGAAGTTGGCGTATCCCCAACTCAGCTGTCATTAGGTGGGCTCTCTAACTCCTACAACAGTTTCTCAGGCTGTCCCCCTTGCTGTTAGATCACTGGTCACATCACTGCTTTCCCCTGACAGTGAGAATACCTCCATCCTCATAGATCACTATTCTCATGCTCTCTGAACTTCTGTCTCCTCTGGGTATTCATTTTTAGGGACATCTCCACTTAGATCTGGAAGCAGGTGTTCTATCCAGCTTAGGGATGCCATAACAGAGCACCACAGACAGAGGAGCTGAAACAAATAAATGCACCGTTTCAAGCTCTGGAGGCTGCAAATCTAACATGTCAGGAGCGTGGTTTCTTCTGAGGCCTCTCTGTGTGGCTTGCAGATGGCCATCTTCTTACAGTGCACTCACAAGGTCTTTTCTCTATGCACATGTGTGTTTTACTCTTTTCCTAAGAACGCTGGTCATATTTGACTGAAGTCCACCCATATGACCTCATATTAATGTAATCACTCTATAAAGGACCTATGTCTAAATAAAATGATACTCTAAGGCACTGGGGGTTAGGGTTCAGTATATATTTTGGGGATATAAGATTCAGTTTTAATGGTTCACCATACTCCCTTCTGAAGTAGAAATTGGGTGTTCTTTTCTGATGACTGGAAATACTCTCTTTGTGGAGGATGAACAGACCCCTGATTTCCCTCATTCCAGACACAAAGATAGCCAGCCCCCTTCCAAGAAAAATTCTCTGGACTCAGCTTTTCACAAAGGACAGGACTTAGAGAGCTGCTGCATGAAGAGAACTGCCACTAAGCTCTAGGAAGAGCTTATATTATCCTGGTTCTATCCCTCGGAACTAATGTACTACCTGGCTTCCAACAGGTCCTCACTGCCTCTGGGTATCTCTACTCAGAGAGGAAACTTGGAAAGTCACCACTCATAATCTCTGTTTCAGCAACATAGAATCACTGGATGGAATATTTATACAGTGGAAATTTTACAGATTATCAGAAAAGGTTCAACTATTTCCATTACAGTGAGAGAACTGCCAAATAACACAGTTTTCCTACTTTATGATGATACGTATATATGGAATTGTTAGTGGTTAACTACTGAATTCAATGTATGGTGTACTTTTACATCCACAAGACACTTCTTTGTGACTTTAGAATTAAACCCTCAATTCCATGTAAATAAATTTGAAGGCATTGTTAAGGCTGGATCAATGAAACTGTTTTGACCTTTGCTGCTACCTGACAAATAATTTATGTGCTGAGACTGACTTGTCTCAATCAAAAATAGGGTGATAAAGATTTTCCAGGTTGAAGGAATAAGGTGGGGGTAAATTATTTCTTGGGGGTCTGGCTTTTTCCATTTCTGAGATCTATGGTTTGAAAAAAAAAAAAAACAAACAAACAAAACTGGTGTGTCCTTTCAAAAAAAAAAGACCAAAATTGACACTCAGAGTAGATTGCTATCCCTTACAGGGAAAGCCATGGTTATCTGAGCAGAAAATAACAACTTAATACAAAGCCAAAATAATTAATATTTTAGAGAGAAAATTTTAATGAAGGCACAGTGTCCATTTTACAGAATTTAATTCAAACAGCAGGCAATGCATCTCCCAACTGGAACATTACTTCTGTTTCCCAGCTGCCTTGTCATTATGTCTTTATTAAGCTTTATCCTAAAGTTGCTCCCACCACATCAGAAATAATTTACCCCTAGCCAGGTTTTAAATCAAGGATATCCATCAACGCACACTGTTTGGAAGTGATGATGTTATTTTAAATACAGGGGACTGGAAATAAATGAGTTGCAAATGGGAAATGCAGTTCAAGTTCTTGTCACACCACAAGGAAAACATATTCCAAACCAAATTAATTTGGGAAGTAAGATGTTCTGGAGCGTCCTCCAATCAGCTGCCACGTGTTGTGTTCTGATTGTCTTTGTGAATAACGTGGCAAGATGTGAACTTCCCAGGCACATTCCCCAGAAAATGTGAAAAGGAGAAGATAATGTTCCAAAACCACAGCTCTTCAGACTTTTCCAAAAGGAAAACTTTTCCATCAAGATCCCAAAGGACGAACAAGTCTCTGAGCTGGGCCGCGGTGACATGATCTTGCTGGTCGTGGGATGTGCCATGTTGGTTCGAGGCTGCCTGTCCCCCTGGCTGGAATTCTTCTCTCCCCCAGTTTTCCTTTTGTTCTGATGGCACTTCTCCCAACAGTGCTTGACAATGAGTGATGCTCTGAAACCCTGCTCTTTCACACCCTGTGGGTGACCTATAACTTTTCATGGGTAACCTTTGACCTGGGAACTGACAGTTTGATTTATTGTCCGGTGTTATGATTTATGAGTATCTTCTCAGAATAATTAACAGACAACAGGTGGCGGCATAATAATTTTGATTACCCAGCGGTTCATGAAACCTCGACAAAGGTGACTTCATTTTCTGAATAAGGAAAGGACAACAATTAGAAATTAAACAAAGAAATGCTTTTATGCCATAGCTTTTGGTCTTTTGTCCCTCACACAGAGGAATTATTTAGGAGGCCTGAGCTCCCCTTAGACGTCAGGAAAAAATAAGGAACTTCTACTCTGTGAACAGAAGACAACACTTTTCATCACCGTATTGGTAGAGTTATTTCTCTTTGCTGAGGTCTTGATTAATTGAGTTACGTCAAACCTGTCAAGAGGATCATCTTTTCACATCCCATTTTTGACAATGGGCATTGCCCAGGAAAGAATTGATGATCAAAGAAAGTTTGGGAAACCATTCAATTTTTTGTAAGGCATCCCACCATTAATTCCATCCACTGTATTTCTAAATATTCCTGCTTAAGTACACAAGCAGGAAAAAATATTCCCCTGCACCATTTACTTTTACTTTAAAGGTTACAAATAGAAAATGATATTTCTGTACAGTCCTATATTATTATGGCTCACAATAGTTTTAATTTCCTCCTCTGCCTCCTGTATCGTGTTGTATTTTTCTCCAACCGACACACCACATTAGGTTTATTCAAGAAACCAGCAGCACACTTACTACAGATTTTATTATGATACCTTACATTCACAGGGATTGACATTTATTTCCAAATGAATCCATGGTGCATTTAGGTAAGCACCTACCTTTAAGAATGCCTAATGCTGTTTTTGTAATACTAAATAAAAATCAAGTCAGGTGAGATTTATCCCCCACAGCTCTCCATTTAATCTCTGCTGAAAATGGACCTAAGTGTTACTAATGAAATTGAAGTACACAGGCCTCTGAATATGTAAAAGTCCTTCCTCACACCCAAACGTGAGGCGCTGGAGGACCTTCTGTGCATCTGAAATGAAGTTTTCCACAGCACCACAATAGTGATATTACAGGCTTATCATTTTAATTGACTTTTTGACATATAAAAATATTCCTACAATCCTGCTTTACATTATAGTTTAATAACAGCTTAACACACATCTATGAAATATTCATTCCTGTTACATTCAAATTTTGAAATATCTGATGGAGAGCCTGGTTAATAGATAAAGGAGAGTCCCTGGAATATTAAAGACACTGATGTGCAGGTGGGGTCCTCCTCTGGAAAGTGAAGCACAATTACTGAGAGGATTGTAGATTTACTTTTTTAATTCATGATGATTCCCTTGAACCAAAACACAGCAAATGAAAGAGTAACTGGGTCGTGTGCATCTTCCTTTGCCTATTACAGCTGCAGGCTGAGGGGTTGGGGACCATGAGCCTCAGGGAGCACCAGCATATTTCTGAAGAAAAGAAATACAAGTACCAGATGTATATGTTTATGTTTAAAGGATCAGGATGGTGAAACTGATACTCGATGGGCATTTCTTCAGATCAAGTGCCTGTGCATTCCACATTTGGTGAGCCCGACTCTCAGATCTCCACCCACTCCTCAGCTTTGGAGAACAAGTTAGAGGGAGACAGTTTACCTTGAAAACATGATATGTGTGCGAATCATGAGGTAATTCTGGTACTTTGTTCCCCATCAATTTTTAAATTAATTATCTGGAAGCAAGCAGCGGTTAATTTTGGCCATAGACTTTTTGATTAGGAGCTTTGACCCCTTTTGCCTTTTGGCATCTTCTATACAATCCTGATGACATGCGGGTAACCCTTGACACCTGATTCAACACAAAGTCACAGCCCAGCCGATCTTCCATATTCAGCAATCCTTTTGTTGGAATGGGACACTCGCCCACTTCCAACCTCCTCTAAACTGCACCACACAGCCATTCCCTGAAGTCAACCCAGTGTCTGCATAAGACATGTTTCCCAAGGAATAAGAAAAAAAAAGAAAGAAAGAGAATCTTCCTCCCCTCCCCTCCCCCCAGACATTGTGCCATTACTTCTGTTTTACAAACTTTACACTACAGCATCGTCCCATATGTTTGTGCAGCGCACAAGGAGGTTTCTTTAGAAAGCGCTGATGCTAATTATAAATTTAATTTGCATTTTAATTAGAATGGTAGCAAATTAAAAGCGTGGCAGCTGGAGAATTTTGAACGCTTTGCAGAGATTTGGTGTCAGTATCTCCCCGTTTCTGACTTTGCAGCCTTTTCATGTTTCTCTCTCACTATCTTTCATTCACACAAGCATATTGGCAATTTTTCTCCCCTAGTTCCTTGGTCCCTCTCCTTTCTATCTCCTGCTCTCTCTCTCTTTCCTCTCTCTCCTCTCATTTATATGTTTTCTTATTCCACCATTCTCCCCCCAATGACCAAGTTATGAATTATTTCTTTTCTGCACTGATAAATAGTCTATGTTTGCCTGGTGCCAGCACACGGTGGGCAGTGGTGATAGAGCTGCTGTTTGGACAGCATTTCCAAGCCCCTCCTAGTACTGTTCTGTTTGGCTTTCCTTGTCTGTCATGCAGTTACAGGTAGGAATCCAATATTTTCTCTCACTGAATAAGGGGGCTGCTTGTACTCATTTGGCCTACATTGACCACAAATTTGGGTCTGGATAATAGCAACTCTAAATTACTTGAAATCTTGGCCGCAGGTCTTCAGCACATTAATCAAATATTCACCAGGCATTACACATCTCTCCTCTACGTCGCAGGAAAGGCATTGTTCAGGGTATACCTTTGGGCGAAAGCCCCGGTGCTGTCAGCCTTTGAGCCTTTCGAGTCGCAGAAACTCCAGTCACTGTGTCTCAGAGCTGTCTCTCACTTGGGATGTGAGCGTGTCTGTTTTTAGCACTCACGTGAGCACATTTAGTCAGTTCTGTCGTTTTCCCTATGTTGTGTCTCCATGGTCATTTTCCTTCCTTCTGTTCACTTCCCCCACAGTGTCCTTGCTCAATAATTTTCATTAATTGATTGACAGCTCTGATAGACCCAACTAACCTCTATCTCACTCTCATGTCTGTTTTTAAATAAGTACTTGTACGTCCAATGACCTTGTCGCCTCATCAGCTATCAGAAAATGAGCATGCAGATATGGAAGGGGCTGATTAGCAAAATAAGCAATGGATCTCATTTCTGGCTAAAGTCCACAGCAAGCAGAAACAAGGAAACTTTGTCGTTTCACATTCCTATAAGAATCTAAAAATAGTGAATGAGCAATGAACAGGAGATGCTGAATCTCACGAGGATGCGCTCCAGTGTGTTAGAAAACAAGCGCTCGCCCATCATTTGGTCTCCTAGAAGGAAGAGGCACAGGATGGTGAGGGCGTGTCCCTCTGTGACTTGGGAAAGGGAGTCTCTCTCCTCACCAGTTACTGGCCTCATTAAGCCTAAAAGGAAACAGTTGAGTTTGGAGGAATTTTTCATCTTTTTAGAAGGAGAGGACTGACTTGTGTATATTTTGTTCTCTGTGTCTTCACCTTTTTTTCCTGATTTTGACCTGTTAGATGTATCTGACCTTTTCAGATGCGTGGTTAACACATAGATACAACCATCCCTGGCAATTGAATAGGCAGGAAGATGCATTTCAGCATTGTTAAAATCCCAATTACTATTACATACTAATTAAAACAGATGAGAGAAAGAACTCCGTGTCAGATAACGGTAAAAGCTCTTGGTTTGGTCTGACTTAAAGCTAATTTTCTTAATCAATAGTCATATTCTATGAATGATGCCAAATTGGGAAGTTACCAATTATTAGTAACAAGAAATCACATTTTTCATGCTATCAACAAAATAAATAAAAGCTACCTGTAAGAATACAAAGTATTATATTTTACTTCCAAATAATTTTTAGTTGACACTGCATCTTATTTTACTCAACACATCTTTATTGTACAGCTTCCATTTCAAGGATCTTGAACATCACTTAAAAATGACCTGCATCAGGAATGCTGAAAAATGTGGAAGTTCCCGAAGAAGGAAACACTATGTAAATACCATCAACACTTTATATCAAGTTTCAGAAGCTGGAGAGATTTAAATTACCAAATAAACCAATGTGTACAATTATAGACTTCACTGACATAACTTCAGAGATAAAGTACTGCCACAGAAAGCAGGCTCTTTAAAATTTGGACCCCGAGAGAAAATCAAAATGAGGGTGATCACATGAGCACATTCTTTAAGTGGAAGGAGGAATTGATAGAATCTGCCAAAAGTATCATTTTAATGATGGCAAAGGTGTCTGAGATTTTCACAGTTTGTCTTTCTGATAACTTAAACTTGGTTTTAATATATTTCTTTAAGTTAAAGAGCTTTGCTTAAAAATAAATTTGCTTCTTTAATTTGAAATTCTCATTTGCCCAAGAATTGAATCTCGAACTTTAAAATCTCAGGAATATCTATGTGATACTAGCATTTTAAAAATGTTAATAAGCATACTGCCTTCAAAGAGTAATTGTTTAAAATAGTGGATAATGATATGCAAAATGTTGGCTATGACTTACCCTAATTAAGTAACATGATTACTAGACAAAATAGTGAAAATAAAAGTTCTCATTTCCCTGCCACCATAGCACCACCACTTGCCTTCCTCCAAGCCAAAATGAGCACATTGTGGCTAAAATTGTTCACGTCAATTTTACAGCTTTAAAAAGAAACACACATTTTCGGTGGTATTTCAAAATGGACAGTACAGTTTTCTGAGATAAATCTTTTTTCATCGCCACTTTAGAAAGGTTTAGTTTTTCTTCATGTAATTTTTTGCAGCTGTACAAAACACTTTCATTAACCCAAGAATGGATTATTTGGAGTGCTAATTAATTGATTCTTCAAAATGCCAATTGACACACTCCCAGGGAAAACCTGATCTAAGCAACTATGTTAATCAAGCTATTGTACTTACGGTTCTGTCTGAATATCAGACCATCTGAAATGAGGAGAACTTTGCCATTACTCGCCTGGCCCTCTCGTGGGCAGCTAATTAATATGAGCAGAATATGACAGTTGTACTTGTACGTTCACCATACTGCCTGACAATAACTCTATAAAATTACATTTCAGCTAAAGAATGGAAACAGTGTTAAATACCATTATTTGCCTTCCTTTGATGTCTCAGAGTCATTATGAAAGCAATTACAGCAGTTTCTCTGTCTGTATGTCTACGGGGTATTTATTATCTGTATCTGTCTGAATCCTTTGCCAGGTGGAGAATATATGGCATATTAAAGACAAGGGAATTCAGCCACAATTATCAGGATGGGAACAGAAGAAGAAACAAAATCAGAGTTTTGCAGATGATCCTGCCAGAAAACAGTAATTTCATACTAAAGCCTGGTGATCTGGGGAAAACTTGCAGGCTCTTTTTTATTTACTTACACACACACACACACACACACACACACACACATTCTCCAAGTTTACAAAGCTCATGAATCTAGGGCAAAATTAATTAAAAATCAATAGGGAAATGAGAAAACACAAAAGCAAATGGGAAAAAAATCAGCAGCTCATGGCAGCAGTGGAAAACATTTTGCTTCTTAATTTTAAGTGAATATTCCTTCAACCATCCCTTTCCTAACCAAATGATACAGCCAACAACATGGATTTTTTTTAACTCCAGATAAAATTATCCATCATGCTTTTCATACATGGAGAGGCAGACACAAAGAAGGATTCAGTTTTCAGGCCACCTCTAGGACTTTTTGCCAAACTACTAGAAACTGGTGTGATCAGGACACATTCGTGTGTATTGGCCGAGTCCTTGGTCCTCTATATCAAAGATGCCTCTGAACTTCAAAGGACACTCCTGATTGACAAGGAGGTCTGTATGCTGCCTGCCCCACAGAGGAATTTTTCCTCCAAGGGTGGTGTCTGAGGACTTGCCTCTCTACGATTCAATTCAGGGAATATTGATCCTGAATATTGTTCCCCTATGTGTTCAGTATGCTGTGAAAGCTGTGGAGAAGGAGACATCCTAAAGGAATATGGGAAGAGGGCTCTGCCTTCAAGGGGCTGGGAGGGAGGAGAGAGAATCCATCCATTTTTAAGCTAGGCTTTGGGCAAAGCCCTTGATATGCATTACTGTGTTTCATTTATACAACTGCCAAACATGGCAGCTGCTATTATCTTTATTTCCTGATGAACAAATCCCAGTGCGGGAAGGTAAAGCCATTTGTCCAGTCACATGGTTGAGAGGCAGCTCTGGGCTTCAAACCCAGCTTCAGTGTGGCTCTAAAAAGCTTTTCTCTCCACTGACTCATTGGCTACTTACTCTTACCTAGAAAAGAGTATCTAGGGGGCAATGGCAGGTGCGGAGGGTGCCACATGTTGCTGTGGTCAGGAAGGAGAAGCTAACCTGGATGGAGTCGCTAGAAAAAAATGGTTGGAGGAGTTTTGATTTGAATTGGATCTTGCTGGTAAACAAACATAAGAGGGAATAAGCAACTTCCCAAATTTCCTACCTTCTGAGGTTTTTTAGAAAAGTCACAAAAATAAACTGTCTTGTGAAGATAAAAGACAGCCATTGTAATTTGAAAAGTACTATCCAGAGGTGTGTGTTTACTAGTATTACTACTCTGAGTCAAACAATAAGAAGAGATAGGTTGAGACAGGATTAACCAAGATGTCTTCAGAGCCCATTAAAGAGAATTACTGGTTAGAATCAAGGGTCAGTATTTTTGATGTGCTCTGTCCACTCAGCTTTCACAGCAGATGTGCATCCCAGAGAGAGCAGGACACTTCTGAATTGAGTTGAGCAACTACAGGAAAGGGGTGGTAGGCAGAGAGAACTAAAGCATTCCATGTACTTCAACAAATGCTTTGACAACCCAACTAGAATGAATGATTCCCTGCTCCTTTTCCTTGTCCTTCCCCATCTACTGTTTCTTCAGTTTTGGCAAGTTCACTGGGAAAGTTAAATCACTCTCCAGAGCAGAAAGAATGCTCTGAGAATGCTTTTATAAGAAGCAGTCTCTGACTGTTATTTCTGTTTGCAAATATTATTTCAACTACTTAAAAAACAAAGTGAGTGGCTGAGACCTTTAACAAAGTGCTAAACTGGACAAGAAGCACACGACACACCTGCGAGGATAACACCTGGAGTCAATGTGGGAGAGTGGAAGATATAGCTATTTTATTTATGGAGAAGGTCTTGGAAACATCTTATTTTTATCCCACTGTAATTTAGTCTCACCAGAGTTCATGGAGTAGCCAATCCCAGTACATATGGACTCCAGAACTGAATTGAGGAGATTTCTCTTTTCTCTAAAACAGAAAATGGTTATTATATATTTCCCAGTTACGTAGTAGGAGATCTTATATATTTGGATTAACATATGAACAAAGTTGTGAAATGCCTATGAGAAGGGAAAGTATCAAGGGCAGTAGAAAAAGACCAACCTGGGTTCCATCTCAGTGTATCTCAATTCTTCTTGCTGAAATAGAAATGTCAGTGGCCTGTCACAGTTGCTAGGATGCCATAAATAAGCATACAAATTATCTAGCACTCTATCTGGCACATAGCATGTACTCCAGCAGTATGTTATCATTCTTTGTCTTTAATTTTTAGTTAAGCATTCCAAAATTCATTTTTAGTAGAAAAAGACATTTGCCATAAAACTGACCATAACAATGAATTACTTAAACTAGCAATTACTTAAACTAGCAATTACTTAAACAAGCTCTTAAAGATTCTTTTTATGTTTGCAATCAAACATGTTTGTAAGTATGTCAACAGAATTTTGATTATTGCTATGTAGTCAATAATGATTTGCATAAGTTTTATAGTTGTTAAATGCTCATTAGGAAAAACATCTTTCAAAATGTCTGTATCAGTCAAGATTTGCTGCAGTAACAAACAACTCTAATAAAAAAACTCAGTATCTTGAAGCACTACTATAAAAGGTCACTTTTTTTTCCTACTTTAAATCTTAATGTGGTTCTCTGCTGTCTCTGTTCCATATTTCCACAGTTGGGGATTTGGAATGTTGCTTCTCACTGTGTCAGAGAGGGAGAAAGCTGGAAGGCCAGCAAAGCTAAATACACCAGCCTTGAAGAGACTCTAGTTACATCTTCCAAATATTCATAGTGCAGAAGCAGTGACAGGGTTCCACCCAACCCAATACCCCAATCAGTCACACCATTTTCCCAGAAGAAGTGCTAAGAAAACCATGCTGAATGCACTACTGGTCACCACAGTGATCTTAGAGGACACTAAGGACACATTCTTTGTATGTATAAATGTGTCTTCTAATGCTTCTCTTTTGTTCACTAAGTATCAGGTCATCCTGATTTTCCAGACACGTAAAAGAATTTTCCCTTTGGGGTCTGTTTTTTCATGAGCTTTAAGATTCTTGAATCTGTTCCAAGTGCAAACAGACCCCTTTGGCGCTGGCTGCAAGATCAGGTAAAATCCCTCTCCTGGCTATTGCTAGCACTCCCCCACCCCCCGCTTTGCTCCCCTGATCAATAACTCCAGCTACAAAAAAAGCATCAAACACCTCAAAGACATCCCAAAGGCACAGGTCGCCAAAGGGAATAAGAAGAAAATGCTGCATACGTTAGTGCTCTCCGTAGGCTGCTGAGACATCCTTGTAGGCCTCAGGCCTACAAGGGGCCAGTGGCAATGGGATGCTTAGAATTATAGTGGGGACAACATTTCTTTATGAAACAGCTTTTTGAGTCTCCAGAGGAAGAGATTCTAGTTCAAAGAGTGACAGTTTCCCGTTTCACAACCTGTATTTTCTCACCAAGTAGGTGAGAAAGGACAAAAAAGAAAAAAGAGACAGAATGATACCAGAGACAGTGAAAAATACATAATAATAACAATAACATCATTTTAAGATTGAAAATAATGCAAATACCAAGGGTGTTGACAAGGGTGGAGGGGGAGCAAACCTCATCCATTGCGGGTGATGGTGTAAATTGGAAAAATCTTTTATTCAGGGCAATTTGGAAATCTGTTACAAAATCCAAAAAAGTTTCTGTGCGCTTCCACTCAGTAATTTCACTTTTAGGACACTGATGTAAGGAAATAATCAGATATGTGTCTACATGTACATACACATAGATCATCATCACATCTTTCATTTTTACAAAACTGAAATAATAGAAATGAGCTAAATATGTAATAGGTATTTGATTAAGTAAATTCAATATGTGGAATACTGAAAGATCATTGAAAATAATGCAGGACCTTTTTCGATGTAAAAGTAAGATGTAAAACATGGTTGTAATCCTTGTTTGTAAAATATACACTTGGTTATACTTCTATATGAGCAGAAAAAGCAGACTGGAGAGAAATTAAGACAGCTAAATATTAGAGATGAGATATAAAATATGGCCAATTTTTCATTGGTTAATATTCCTCTGTTTTTTTTTCCTACACATGTACATCATTTAAAGAAAGAAAGGGAGCTAGAGCGGGGGGTTAGTGGTTATGGTGCTTGCCTGACACACTTGAGGACATGGGTTCGAACCCCAGCACTACATTCACAACAAAGTGTCAAAGCAACAAAAACCACATAAAAAACTAAAATTGATTCTCTTTCTCTCTGTCTCTCTCTCTCTCTCTCTCTCACTGTCCCTCTCTCTCTAAAAAAATAAAAAGATAAAGGTCTAAACAAAAATAAACCTTTACCATGGCTCCTTAGAGTTACCAAAGTGTCTGTATGTGTCTTTTCTCATTCTCCATGCTCAAAAATGGGGTGGATAAGTTAACTACATTACCAGAGCATAAAAGTAAGATCCAGAGGTGTTATATAAGCTTAACCTGGGTCTGCATCCACAACTAGTTTGTGTAAAAAATTTGCAAGTGGAGTAGTGTCTAATGATATGAACTAGATAGACTGTACATTGATAAAATGTGTATATAACAGTGTAGTAAATCAATAGGATGCTTAAAACATTTCTTTTGTATTGTTAGTTTATATGCACTTTAATTTAAAAACATCATAGAGATGCATTGGGCAAGCGGAGGAGGGATAAGGGTGGGTAATGGGGGGGCTCTTGGGTGTAAATCTAATTTTCAGAATTTATATAATATGATATGTATATAAATTAGAAGCTTGTTTGATTTTTCAATAAATAAATTTCTGAATAAAATAAAAAAACATCAAATTTTGGTTAGCATAAGAGATTCAAAATTTCTTTTTTCTTTAAGGGTTAAGATGTTGTTAGACTCAGGAGATAGGAACAAATTGCTAATATATCACTTTTTTAGAAGAAACACATTCTGACATTTGTTAATTAAACTTTTCTTAAGGTTTAGTGCATTGTCAAGATAGGACATATTTTCAGGGAAGCCTTATGATCTTAGTAAGCTTTAAAATAATCCAAAAGCTGGTTTTGACATCCTACCTTATGTAGATAAAAAGGTATTTTAAGCTCTTGTAAATCTAAAGAAATGAAAATTTGATTCATCCCATCAATTAGTAGGTAACAATATGAGAAGAATTGCTTATTTTTTTAAAAAAATGATTAATGATGTTTAAGAGCCTTTTTTGGTTTTACAACATAGAATACTGCTAATTATCTGGGATTAAAGTTATATCACACAATATAGTTTATTTGGCATAGAAGGGGCCATAAGTTAAAATGTTAAACCAGACTGCCTTTTGTACTTTTCTAATATTAAATAAACATGGCAATCTTAAATGATAAATGCTGGCAATATTTAAGAGGTTTCTCATGTCTGTTAATTTTAGCTTAATAATAATCTTCTCTCTGGAGACCACTCGTTTTCCTGGGGTCATGATGCTATACAGTGAAATGAACTGAGACGAAAGTGGGGACAAAATCCATGCACTGGACATTATTGGATTACGGTGAAGGTGGAATCTGAGTGGAAGCTTCCTGCAGTATGTGCAAATGTAATTAGTGTGGAGTGTCCTGTTTGGGAAGTGGATAAAACACGATTTGCTCAGCCTTAAAGAATCTGAGAAACCTATGCCTGTGGTCACTTTTCAGAGGCAGTGTGGAAAGAGTATATAAGTTGTGGAAAACAGCTCACCTTCTCAGCTGCAGACTTTAGGGTGGTCCCTCAGATGCTGAGCCTCACTATCCTCATTGGTAAACTGTACTAAAATAAGAAGGCATCAGATCTTTTCAATGAGATTGAAAATGTACGTACAGAACAGCATAAGAAAGGCCGTTTATGAATGTCAATTTCCTTCCTTCTCCTCTGCCCCACAGCAAAATATTGGGCTATTGGGATGCTAATATCAAACATGGTGGATACAACCTTTCAAAGATGCCACACATTAGTAAAACTGGTTGAAATGGAATAAAACATTGGCTTGAATCAACAATCTTAAATAGGGCAGATGTCACAAAAATATGAACATGCTATGAACTAATGGATAGTTTTCACAGAGAAGAATGAAATGGGGGGAAGAAACAATAATAAATCCCCTGTATTTAAATCATTTATCAGGGATCTAATTTACATTTGGTTCTATTGAAAGTTACTGAAATAAAACATGGTTTGTTGTTTCTCTGCATTCAATTTTGATTCTACAATGAAAGTTTAAAAAAAACTTAGAAAAATAGCAACTTCAAAATTCTAAATGAAATTAAGATATTCAGATGAAATCTTTGGGTTTTGACTATATACATGCTGCATAATGTGTGCATCATGAAGAAAGTGGATTCCAATAATAGATCTGTTTTGAGAAATCACCTTGCTGTCATATTTATCCATACCTGAGTCGAATCATCCTGTCTCAACAGGAAGTCACTCCAGACTCCAGGCACTGTACTGAGAACTAGAGATAAAATGTCAAATGAAACCCAAACCTTGTCTTCAACTCTCTAAATAAAAATTAGAATAATAACCACTTGCCCTTACTTCACAGTTTCCAAGAAACTTTTTCTGTCTTGTTTGCTGACAACCCTGTTATAACAGTTATTATCATCATAAATTCCCATTTTAAGAAAGGTGGGGTGCTGGGCCTGTGGCTCAGCAGTTATAGCACTTGCCTGGTATATGCAAGGACACGCGTGGGTTTAACCCCAGCACCACATAAGCAAAAAGTATTGGAGCAAAGAAGGTCACATGAAAAGCTGAATAAAATTGATTCTCTCTCTCTCTTTCTGTCTGTCTCTCTCACTGTCCCTCTCTCTCTTTAAAAAGAAGAAGAAGAGGAGGAAGAGGAAGAGGAGGAAGAAAGAAGAAGAAGAAGAAGAAGAAGAAGAAGAAGAAGAAGAAGAAGAAGAAGAAGAAGAAGAAGAAGGAGAAGAAGAAAAGAAGAAGAAGAAGAAAGTAAGTTGGGATTGAGGCTAAAAGAACTAAGGACATTTATTCAAGAACCACTTGCTGAACTCAAGTTTCTTTTAACAGAATTTCAAGAGATATACAGTAGTTGGTCTTTGATTGAATTCTGGATCTAAAAACAATGCAAACATGCTAAGAAAAAGAAAGTGAAAACCTGGAATTTTCACTTTAACTGTGAATTCCAGAGGCAGGATGGAAAGGGTTAAGTTGTTGGGAAGGGCAGGAGAAGGGGCAGAGGAAGAAATGTGCAGGAATTCATGGTAACCAGAGTGTGAGGGATGAGTAGGTAACTGTGGATTTTGGACCTATGGTATTAAAGGACATCCCCTGGAATAAAGGACAGAATGAAAAAGGTCCATGTGAACCGAAGGCACACATGTGAAGACGTTCCAAAAAACAAAGAAAGGTATTGTTGGAACATTTAAGAACTTGAGAATATGGATTTTATAGTCAGTAGAAAATAAGAGAAGGAAACACACATTAGCTTGCCATTAGTATAACAAATTATTTGAAATTTAAATTTAAAAAAAAAAAAGTTTAGTTTGGCTCAATGATCTGTAGATTCCAGTCCAAGGTCAGGTGACCCATTTGGTTGGGACATATGGTGAGGGCAGCACATTATGGCAGGAGCACCTAGTAGAGCAAAATACTTATATCACAAGGGAAGAAGCAAAGAAGAGGAATAGTCTGGAGTCCCACAGGTCTCCAATGACCTAAAGATCTCCCCCAAGACCACAACCCTGAAAAATTCCATCATTCCCCAACAACAACACCCTAAGGATCAAGCCTTTAACACATGGGCACTGTGGGACACTCATCCAAGCCACAGAGCTCTCTAACCCAATTTCAATTAGCCCATTCGAGGACATCAGTTTAAACCTCAGCTTTATGTTGATGATTTCTTTTCAATATTTTATGATAATTTTTTTAAAGATAGAGGGACAGTGATAGAGAGAAAGAGAAAAAACAGAATCAACTTCATTTTAGTTTTTCATGTGGTTTCATTGCTCTGACACTTTGTTGTGTACATGGTGCTGGGGTTTGAACCTACCTACTCTCACATGCCAGGCAAGTACATAACTGCTGAGCCACTGCTGCAGCCCTATTATGATAATTTTTAAAATGTCTTTCTACTACTCTTTTCACTTGCAAAGAAAATAGATAAAATACCTTACTTTTAGGTGTTTTATTCAATGGGCAGGTAGAGGTTCAGGACTCAGTTTAGCTACCTGTTGATTATGCTATGCCTTGAGATTGAAGCCTACCAAACCTCTGCCTTCCTTAACTTATCTCACCTGTTCCCTCTGATAACTATATGTATATA